>JALPQI010001790.1:0-116163 GCA_025490895.1 Thaumatotibia leucotreta | reverse complement strand
TATCTGTCATAACAAAAACACGTTTCTTTGACGGGCAATTTTCATAATTATACAAAATGTTTTATAGAAAATGTGGTGCCTGTTAACTATTCTAGAAAGTTGATAAAATTCTCTTAAAAATGGGTAAACGCGTGTACAACGCTAAGGCGCGCCAAGTTGTTAAAACTAGCATAGATAACAGCAAAACTAATGAGGTAACTTTATGTTTGGTTTCTCTCATTCTTCTTTTCGTAAACTTACTTAAATAATAATTAATCATAATGTTTACTTTTTCAGATCAAGCTTGAATTTTCCAACAGTGAATATGGATCACCAGATGCTAGTAATATCCTTGCCCTGCCCGCAAAGAAAAGACAGACAAAAATCATCAATGAAAAAAAGGAGAAAACCAGGTTCCTATCCAAACAGCAAAGGAAACGGCTTGAAAAGATTGTTGACAAGAAAAAGAAGAAGGAGAATGTAAGGGGTGCTTTGATTTTTTATTTTTTTAGTTTTAGTCCTTGTGGATAGGTGAAAGCACTAAGCCATACCTGCCATACTGCCTACAGTATTCTCTGATGTGCTGCCTACTTTGAATTGAAACTTTTATCAACAATAATTATGTGTATTGCCATTTTACCAATGAATACTGTTAACTTACAGAGATCGGCTCTTCTAGAATCTCTTGCTCAAGTCCAAGCATCTCTAGAGGAGGTGAATCAGATGACAACCATCTCCACTGTTCAGACTCTTGGACTTCGCAGACTGACAGACTTGAATACTGCTGCACCGGTGCAGGAAGTTGATGCTGGTGGCAATGAGAAGAAATTTAGCAGCATTGCTGGTTTGTATGCTTGGTTTTCAATTATTTAGATCACCAGGCTAACTTCTATGTAACATTTTTGAAGGTTGAAATCCCTGAATAATATTATAATAATAAATAATAAATAAGCCATTTATTCATTTCTGGGTGATTATACAGTGAGTTGATTGAATTTTGTGTCTTCTCAGAAATGAACCCCTCCTTAGGTGTAGGCCTCCTCCAACACATTCCACCGTTTTCTGTCCTGCGCCAGGGTCATCCAATCATTGCCAGCGGCTCTGGTTATGTCATCGACCCAGCGACTCGTAGGCCGGCCTGTCCGTCTCTTCCCTGGTGGTCCGTGCCACTCTGTGGCTTCACTAGTCCACCTCTTGTCACAGTAGCGCGACAAGTGGCCCGCCCATCGCCATTTCAGGGTGAGAGCTTTCTTTAGAGCATCCTCTATAGCTGTCTGTTGTCTAATTTTTTTAGAGTTGATTTTTTCAATTTTTCTGATTTTTAGCATACTCCTCTCCATTGCTCTTTGTGTCCTTGTTATTCGTAGTTTTGTGGCCTTTGTAAATGGCCATGTCTGACAACCATACAGGAGGCTCGGTAGAATGCAAGTGTCCATGACAACTTTCTTTGTTTGGTGGTTGTAACTGCCTTTTAGTACCTCTTTCATTGACCAGAATCTTTTCCATGCTATGTTTATTCTTCTTGTTACTTCTTCTTCATGGTTGGTTGTATCAAATGACATCTGTTTCCCCAAATAGACATACTTAGAAACATACTCAATATTTTTCTTTCCTACTACTATGGGGCGCTTGTGGCCATTGGTCATTATTTTCGTTTTCATGGTATTCATTTCTAGGCCCACCTTAGTGCTTACCTGGTCCAGGGAATTTATCATGGTTTCTAGGTCTTTTGGCGTCTCAGCTAGTACAACAATGTCATCAGCAAATTTCAGATGGCTTAGATAGTGTTTGTTGATTCGAATGCCTTTTTTTGACCAATCTAGTTTACTGAATATACTTTCTAGTACCGCTATAAATAGTTTGGGAGATAGTGGGTCCCCCTGTCTCACGCCTCTTTCTATTGGTATTAGGTTACCTCTGGATTCTAGTTTCAGCCTGCTTGTACCGTTGCTGTACATATTCTTTATTATGTTTATGTATTTTTTGTTAACTCCGCATTGGTTCAGGGCTCTCCAAATTGAACCATGACTTATGCTGTCGAAGGCTTTGTTATAATCAATAAAGGCCACATACAAAGGAACCTGGAACTCTTTGTGTTTCTCTATTACCTGTTCTAAAGTTTGTATGTGGTCTGTGGTACTGTATCCTGATCGAAAGCCAGCTTGTTCAATGGGCTGAAATGCATCAATCGCTGGGGTCATTCGACTAAGTAAAAGTGCAGCAAAAAGTTTATATTTACTTGCAAGAAGGCTTATCGGTCTATAGTTGCCTATCTCTAATGGGTCACCTTTCTTGAATAAAAAAATTATATCTGAAGTACACCACTGTTTTGGTACAGTTTCTGTCTGAAGTACCATGTTGAACAATTGTGTTAGATAGTGAATAAGCCAAGGAGGTTGGAACTCTTAGGGCGCCTATAGAGAGACGGCGTGACAGACAAAACCCGTGCCGCGCATATGCGTTTTACGCATATGTGCTGTCAGTACCTCTCGGGACGTCATGGGTATATAAACTATAAAAATATACCAAGAATGCCACATTGCTCTGTAATCTGGTGCAGGAACCAGTCTACGTACGTTAATAAACAAAATTCAAACGTTTCCTATCACAGGTAAGTAAAAAAAGTTATATTAAATTCAATATAAAATTAGTATGGGCGAGAGACATAGTGAAGAGACACGGCGCTGAATTTGTTATCGATAGTCTATGTAAACTCTTACAACTAAACGGTGTTAGTAGAAATTCAAAATTTGTTCCCGAGTTACGGACGTTTCCTATGTATAATTATGTGTATTTCTCTATTTAAGTACACATATATATCGTCGCCTAGCACCCATAGTACAAGCTTTGCTTAGTTCGGGGCTAGGTTGATTTGTATGAGACTGTCCCCCAAACATTTATTTATTTATATTTAGCAATAATATAATATTTATCTAGAGTGCAGACAATGAAGCAACTATACAAAAACATATAGTTTAAGAAATTCTGACTTAATTTTTAGATTTCCTATAGAACCATGTGTCAGAGAACGCTGGATAACGGCGACTGGAAAGTTGAACTGGTTTCCGCAAAAACACGACACAATTTGTTCGGATCACTTCCAAAATGACTGTTTTGTAAAAACAAATCCAAGATTTATATTGTCATCCAATGCCTGTCCAACTTTAAAACTCCATCCTGCGTTTGACGAGGTAAGTTAGCTTTGCTAAATAATTTTATTATGTTTTAAAAGTAAAGTACCTTTTAAAGGATTTTTGATGTTATCTGTTAATAAATATTAATTTAATTATGTAATTTCCAGGTGTTTCTTGTCCCAAGTACCCATATGATAATCTTTCAAGAAAACGTAAAATGGTACAATTTACGAATTTAAAAATATCTTTATACATTTATACATCTAGTTAATCTGTCCTCATATATAATACCTAAATTACCTAACCATCTAAACTCCTTACAGTTGATCGTTTAATTTTAGTTCCCATTTATAGTTACAATTTTAATTTAAGCGCCTATGATATACCTACATTTTCTTTTTGCGTTTTATAACGTAATATAAGTAGATATAGTTTGCACACCTTGAACAAACAAACCAATGCAAAGGTAACATATATAACTAGACAGAGGTTAAACAACAGGCGGTCTTAAGACCGCGTACCCCGAATACACATGCTTGTAGCACGGAGTATGGAGATTATAATTTTCGATCTAAGCCAGCCCATTACTACGCTGAGGGATCTGTCCCAACGATCAGCGATTGCTTCGCCGAGATGTTTCACGAAAGCGGACATCTGAGGTGCGAATATCCCATCCACGGATGTTACAAGGGGAGTAAATGTCGCATGCCGTTTTTCACAAGAGTTCAAATATTTTCGTTTCTTTTCCTCTTCGGCGGATTTAAGTACGGCTGCTACCGGACGTGAGATGTAAGAGGGAGCGTCAGTGTCTACGACACGGATATCAAATAACGCCTCCCTCTGTGCATCCCAAACGCCACGGCAGCAAAGGTCTCCCCGAAGTCCGCAGTCACATTCCGTGATGAGAGGTTCTTTGACTACATTCCCCCAGGCGTGCTGACATAGCTCACAAAATAAGTCCCGGATTTCGTTGTGACGGCGTGTAATTAATCCGCCAGTTTTACAACAGACACTTGTTGTTTAACTTTAACCTTAAAGCTAACAACTTTATGTAAGTAGGTACTTATTGTAAATATAAATTCAAATAAATGTATAAATTTTACTGTTTTTATATCATTCATAACGACATCATTTTAGTGAGATTTTAAAAATGAGAATGTTTGAATAGCTTTTTTCAAGTAACATTTTTAGTCAAATAACTGTTGGTTTTAATCTATCGATAAAAATATCGAGCCATACCACAACACTATTTACATTAACATGTCAAAATTACCTGACACGGTCGATTTCTATGAAAATGACAGCCAAGGCCGCCTCTATCTATAAGGTTACACACTAAAGAGGTCCGTGCTCTGTGGAATAAGCAGTGGTGCACCTATTTTTATTGCTTTATTGCATAAACCATGTGGACCTGGGCTTTTGTCATTTTTAAGTTTTTTAATATGGCTAAGTACTTCCTGTTCGCTGAATGGCTCTATTGGGTACACTGTTTCTTCCGAGCTTGGTGTGTCTGTACAATTTTCTTCCCTTTTTTTATAAAGTTCCTTATAGAAGTTACTTGCTAAGCTGTTAATATCTTTCCTTGTTATTGTTTCTTTGGATTTATGCTTTAGCTTTTGGATCCAAGATGTATGCGTATTAAGCTCTTTGGATGCTCTCTTGGTACTTCTATATTTATTAATATTCCTTGATAATACTTCCTGTCTATGGGTGCTATAGTCTTTTTTAATTGACTTTTTTGTTGCTTTGTATAAATGGCACAGTTCAGCTCTTGCTTGCTTGTCCTTGTTTTTTAAGTGTATTAGCTCATTCCGTTTTCTTATAAGTGTTTCTGTTTCAGTACTGAGTATTTTGTGACATATATTCTGCTTGGTACTACATGTCTTAAGGCTATCTAATATGGCTTTTTCCAGAGAGTTATAGTAGTCTTGTACGTTCACAGGGGAAGCTGTAAAGTTAATTTGCTCTTTTAATTTTTGGACATAAATTTTACTTTCGGACTCTGTTTTTAGGGTTGTAGCATGGGTTTGGAAGTTTTTCCGGCTTTTTTTCGGTAAATATAGAGGTATGAGAGCTCTTAAGGGTCTGATGAGAATGATATTTGATTAATGACTTCTACATTTTGTTACTAGTCTTGAATTGTTTGAAAGGATGAAGTCTATTTAATTTTTTGTTCTATTATTTGGTGACCTCCAGGTCCACTTGCGGCTGCCTTTTTTCTTGAAGTAGGTGTTCATAATAGATAGTTTATTTTCCAAAGTGTATTCAATGAGTCTCTCACCCCTTTCATTGCGTTTGCCATAACCAAATTTGCCCATGATCAGTCCTTCATCTTTTTTTGGCCATCCAATTTTAGCATTAAAGTCTCCCATTAATATTACGTTCTTGTGTGTATTTTCCATAGCTTTGTCAACTGTCCTGTAAAAAAACCTCACCTATGAATTTGGCGTTTTGTATGGAGAATTGTAAAAAGTCAATTTTCCATACAATGAATTTTGTGTATATTTTTTTATATCAAAATCAAACTTATCCGGAAATATGAGACACTTCTAAGGCGTTCTTTGCATATCCCTATTTCAGAAAAACTGACAACCAAAACTCACTATTAAAACTTTCACTACTCTTAGCAACCTCTTATGTCAGTATTGAATCAGAACTTAGATACAATCTCTATTTCAAGTAGGTATTTGTTACTTAGTGAGTTTTGGTTGTCAACGACATGTATGTATACCTATTTCAAACCTATGAACAGCCAGCATATGGCAAGAGTTGTTTTCAAGGCTTATTTTTGAATATTATTTAAGGGAAAACAACTATTATTAGTGTGAAAAAAAACTTTGTTTCACAGTGCACTGTTGAAAACAAAGAATGTAAATCTAAGTTTTTCTTTACATAATAAAATTAGGAATCAACTAAAGTTTATGACCAAAAATGCCAAATTCATGTTGCTGTGAAAATTATCTTTAGTATCCATTGCACTGGAAGCTAATTGAAACAGATATACTGGAGTGGCTAGTGGTTTAGGCATCAGCCGCGAAACCTGAGGATGTGGGTTCAAATCCTGATTGAAATTATGATAGTCTGCTTTTAATTTCACTTGTGAGGCTATAAATAGACCCCGGATTGTTGTCGCGGTGACGTCACAATAGGGTGATTTGGGGAATAAATGGAACGGTAGAACAAAATGATACATCTAGTTATAAAACATATCATTTTAATATTAATTAAATGAGATGTGTCCTATTTTTCAGGTGCCAAAAAACGCTTGCGGCTTCTCAAGCTTGATAGTGAAGAGAAAAAGAAGAAAGTAAAATATGATCCCAATATTGTTGGTCTTGAAGAGTCATCAGAAGAATCTAGTTCTGAATCTGAAGATGACGAACCTGAAATAGTAGAAGAACATCAAAATGGAACTTTAAATGATGGTAATAATGATGAAATTGTTTCAATTGAAGATGGCAAAGAATCAGAAAAATCGAATAAAGTAGCTGAAACCATTAATGATTCTACTGAAAAAGGAATTATAATATCGAGAAATAAGGAAACACAAGAAAAAGTAAAAGTACCAGTAAAAGCGCAAGTTAAAGAAGAAGTTAAGAAGCCAGTGTTAGAACATCCCACAATAGTTGTTGAAGTGAAAAGGGACCCTAAGATCCAGGTAGCAAGGTTGAAACTACCGATTTTGGGTGAGGAGCAAAGAGTCATGGAGCTAGTGAATGAGAATGAATTTTTGATAGTTGCTGGTGAAACAGGTAAGTTTTCGTAATAGCTTTTATGGACGAACGAATTTTTTGAACGAACTGTAGAAGTGTAGATTATGGAATCTACAGTTCGTCCAGAAAAATATGTCACCTCCTACGAACAAATAAAACATGGAAGCTAAATTGTCTTTCAAAAACGGTCCTGAATTTTAGTTGACAAGTGTCATCCCCTGTCCAATGCATCACGGCAATGAATTTGAATGTCAACCTATAAAAACTCAAACCGCCATTTAAGAATAGTTGTGATTGATGTATCAAAGTTTTGATTGGCGATATTCAATAAACATTTGTCAAAGATGTTGCGCCGAAATATGCGTGGTGTCACGAAAAGCGCTATGTCCGGCCCATCTTGGCACAATCGAACAATTGGTTTTGGGGGCATTTTTGAGCTGGCGTTAGACGTCCATGTTATATGGTCGCAGGTCACCTCATAAACATACAGGGTGTGAGAAAATGGTAATTTTTAACCGACTTATTTTTTGATACCAAACAATCCTGTTTCTGTTCAGGATCAAAAGCTTGTATGGAAGCAAACACATTTTTCGGCTAGAAAAGTCGCAAATCATGAATTAAAATTCCCATACAAAATGTATGAAAGTTGAAAAAATTGATTTCATTCCTATCCAGTACCAATAGTTTCCTAGGGGAAAACTTACGACAATTAACAAAAAAGCCAATAATTACAGAAAACTTTAACTCTTCCTTTCCTCCTCTTTTGTCCTCTTGGATAGCAGTTGGATACTTCTTTAGTCCATTTTTCTTTTTCCTCTAATCATATGGCCTGTCCTACTCCACTTCAATTTTCTGATCTTTTTCCCACTTTAATGATATAACTGGCCAAAAACGCTGTTGAGTTTTTTTCTTCAATAAATTTCAGGTAGCGGTAAAACCACACAGATACCCCAGTTCCTATACGAAGCAGGTTACGCTGAACACAAAATGATCGCAGTCACAGAGCCCAGAAGAGTAGCTACAGTAGCCATGGCAGCGAGAGTAGGCTACGAATTGGGTCTTAGTAACAAGGAGGTGTCATACTTAATGAGGTTTGAGGGAAATGTCACTAAGGATACTAAGATTAAATTTATGACTGATGGTGAGTTCTTATTCTAGGATACTGTTTAGCAATAATGTGTCAACCCACATTAATTTGCCAATTACAAGTCAATTCAATAAATTATTAATTAAAATGAAGATTGTATTGTGAAATGGATGTGGGTTGATGCATTATTTCTAAAACTTCCTGAGTTGTTTACAGCCCGTTTCACCATCCGTGGATAAATATATCTGTTAGATAAAATTATAATTATCCTTTTCCCCAGGCAAATAAAATAATTATTAAATAGTTAAAAGAACTAAAAAACTTTTCTGTAAGTGTCCCAAGATATTTATTTATTTATTATATATTTATTTATATCATGTGAGTGGATTTCCAACAGCCACATCTTGGGACGGCCGCCATATTGGATTTGTAATGATGTTTGACTTGGCTAGTCATGTACTGTCATCAGAACATTCAGAACTCAGGTGCAAAATTTCATCCTTCTCAAAGACCGGGAATTGGATCATTTTTTATTTATACCACGTCGGTGGCAAACAAGCATACGGCCCGCCTGATGGAAAGCAGTCACCGTAGCCTATGGGCGCCTGCAACCCCAGGGGTGTCACATGCGCGTTGCCGACCCAATAAGAACGAAATTTTCTTACATATATAGTTACAAGTGGAGCTAGTGAAAGCGTGTTAAAAAGAAAATTATTATTATTATTTATTAATTAATACACTAGCAGCTCATAGAGCTGATGCGTGTATATCACTGCACTTGTATTTAAATTGCACTATTAAAAGTCTTAAAATTATAACTGAAAATGAGGTCTGTCTTCATACGAAAAGTGTCAAAACGTTTTCCCCTGACTCTGAAACCCAACCAGACGGCCTCCAAAATATAACAATTCCGGGGAAATCCGGCTCCCAATTATTCGTAATTAACATGATTTGACGTAATTTTCCAGGTGTTCTCCTAAAAGAGATCCAATCAGACTTCCTCCTAAGCAAGTACTCAGTGGTGATCATCGACGAAGCCCACGAGCGGAGTGTGTACACCGACATCTTACTCGGGTTGTTGTCCCGGATAGTCCCACTCAGACGGAAGAGGGGTAGCCCGCTGAGGCTCATAGTGATGTCTGCAACACTAAGGGTTGAAGATTTCACTGAAAACACTAGGCTTTTTAAAGAACCTCCACCGATTATAAAGGTTAGTCTGGGCTATCTATTCATAATATTAAAATAGGCATGATGAGTCAAGTCAAATCAGCATCTTTTTTCGAACTGTCAAAACGATCTAAGGAATTTTATATGAAATACACAAAAGTGACGTCACGTTTGAGTTCTGCCAAATGACCTACTCTTTTAAGTTCTTTTCAATTTATTAAATAGAAGTTCTGTACAAAAATTACTGCAATCATCTTAGTAATAATTTCTTCGTGTATTATGTCGTGCATAATGTTAAATAATTTATTTTAACTACAGTCATCAATGTCATCATCCCTATTATCTCCACTAGTGCCAGCAAACATACTCCTGAAACATCTTGATAATACTTGTTCGGTAGTTATGCTGTAATACAGCAAATATCAATGTTACCTGACATATGTACCTATTTAAATCTAGTAAAAAGTGAAAGCTGTACACTCAACCAATTGAAACATTTGGAAGGCCTAGGCCTAACTAGATGACAAGTAATGAGAGAAGTCTTACAATGTGATATATGACTTCACTATGACATAGTCCCCGAATACCTACACTGTTTTTTTTACATCATGTAAATCATGCACTTACATAATTTCAGATTGAGTCCAGACAGTTCCCGGTGACTGTACATTTCAATAAGAACACATACAGTGATTATCTAAAAGAGGCGTTTAAGAAGACAGTGAAAATACACACCAGGCTACCTGAAGGTGGCATTTTGATATTTGTAACTGGACAGCAAGAGGTAAAGTAACTATAGCTTATCATCAGGGCCCGTAACTTTCATGCCGATGACATCAATTTGACGTCACGCTCCATTTAGGGTGATCCGAAATACTTTTATTGTTTATTATTAATCATTAGTCGTCAATCATTTTAATCATGTACAAATATCTTCAAAAGTAGTATATTTACTCGTGAAATAAATAATTCCTACTTGATACGCGCTGTACGTTAAAGAGGGATTCTGTTTTCTACGTAATTATTGAAATGTGTTAACAATATCATTAAAAAAAATTATGTATAAAAACAAATCAAATAGTTTTATTTATGTTTCACGTATCAAGTAGGTGTAATTTATTTCACGTGCAAATATACTACTTTTGAAGTTATTTGTACATGATTAAAATGATTGACGACTAATGATTAATAATAAACAGTAAAACTATTTCGGATCACCCTAAATGGAGCGTGACGTCAAATTGATGTCATCGGCATGAAAGTTACGGGCCCTGCTTATCATCGACTTATGTGAGGAGCCATGAAAATGGCGAAAGATTCATGTTATTCCTTTCAAAATTCACATGTAACTTTCGAAAAAATAAACAAAAGTGATGGATGACGTTAATGTAAGTGTAAATGTTCAAATTTTAAGTTGACATAACGCCGCTCTAATATTAGTACAAGGTTCTTCTGTGTTCTATATTTTACCCAGATTTAAATACCCCGAAAATGTAACAGAACAGAATCCTGTGACACCGGGATAACGAAAACTCTGCCATATATAAGGTCCTAATTTATTAGATGCAGATATTTTTACAGCTGATAGTACTAGGTCTCTGGAGTATATTAAACCGTGAACATTATAGCTTTTACGATGTTTTTTTGGAGAAAACGGAAAAACAAATTTCCTACGTGAAAACACCCTGTTTATGTGATTATTAAATGAAAACTCATTGAATAGATTCTAGTACCTCTTTTACGTACCACTTAACTGGAACTGGCCACTTCTCGTTGATAAATTAAATACTTTATTGTCAATGTCATGTTATTTTCCTTTGGATTGTGTCGTTTGATGACATGACAGACAGTGTTATTGTGACATGTGATAATGCACACATGATGATTTTTTTTAGACGAAATTATAATTAATTTTTGTGTTAGGAAAATGAAATCAAAAAAATTACATGAAAAGATTTCTTAATTTATATTTAAAGTTAATTATTTTAATGTAAAGTATCATGTGTTAAAATATCTGCAACTAATAAATTAGGACCTTATATAACGTGGAAGTCTTTCGCCAGCTCAAAAATGCCCCCAAAAACAATTGTTCAATTGTACCAATATGGGCAGGACGTCGCGATTTTCTTAACACCGCGCATATTTCGGCGCAACATCTGTGAAAATGTTTATAGAATATAGCCAATCAACACTTTGATGGACCAATTTTAATAGGTAATAGGGAAGTTTTTATTGGTTGACATTCAAATTCATTACCTTGATGCATTGAAGAGGAGTTGTCACTTCTCAACTGAAATTCAGGACCGTTTTTGAAATGCAATTTAGTAAGGCGTGCGGCTTCCATGTTATATTTTTGTACGTAGCGAAAACTGCAATTTTGGGGCAGTGACATGTCTACTCTCTAAACCCAGCTCATTTACACATTTTCTTTACATCAAGGTAAATTACCTCGTGAGGAAGCTGCGAGCGTCCTTCCCATACCGAAAAGACGTTGACTACACTAAACTTATCACTAAGAAGAAAGCTGTTAGTGAGGAGGACGCAGCTCTGGACTCCGAGCCTGAAGATATAGAGTCTGATGATGATGAGGTAAATCGTTATTATAATCTTTGTAAAAATACGAAAGATAAGTATGATACAGGAGTGTCTGACGTTACAAGATCAGAAATGATACTCAACGTGGTTCGTTGTAGAATGACCTTTATTTAAGAAAAAGGGTTTTCATCACACTTGCTGTCTAAGCGCGCCATTGCTTGCGCGCGTAGCGGGAGTAATAGAAAAGAGGTATTCCCTAGGGAGTAATAGAAATGTCAGTACGTGATTTAATAACATTATGTCTTAAAACTTATTTTTTTGTCGGCAAGTGTGATGAAAAACATTGTATGCATCACGTAGGTAAGCGGAATACTAACTCAAGTCATAAAAGCCCTCCGCCTGACGGCGTCGGGCTTCTAACACTCTCGTTAGTAATTCCGTACTTACCTCCCTTGATGCACAATGTACTATTTCTGGATCTACTCATGATTGCGGTCAACTTTTACTATGAGACTAATATCGAATTCGGCAGAAAAAATATAACTACTACCGTCGAGTCCATTAATATGTATACACATTTGAAAGAGATCAGCATGGATAATTGTATACATATTAATGACAACTCGATTGTACCTAGCAACAGCTGATTTAACAATTTGTATGGAGATGTAGATTTTGTGGTAACTTTTTCAAAGATGGTCCCATGGTAGAAGTTAGCTGTAATCATGAGTAGATCCAGAAAATATGACTTTGTATCATGTAAAAGATTTCACCTAGTATATACTCGTATGTATGATATCCCAAGCTGCCAAAGTTGCCATACCAAAATCGCAGTGACTATAAATATAATACGAGTCATATTATGTAATCATTTTTAGTAAAACGTCTCACCTTGTCGCTAACATATAGTTTTAAACTCTGCCACTGATGTGAAGTGTCATCATCCTATGTTAGTCCACTGCTGGACGTAGGCCTCTCCTATTAACTATGCGTATAGACGCATTAGGAGGCAAATGCCCACAATCGCCACGCTGGGCAAGCGGATTGGCGATCGCAGTAGGTAATGTGTTCACTATGATGACGCTGCTGCCCATCATCAATCTTGTAGAATGATCAGTGACAGTTAAATCCCTTAGTCGACTCTTACGACACCCGCAGAATCTAGAAAATATGAAGTCTATCATAGTGTATTGCAATATCGTTGCCACGCTGGGCAAGTGGACTGGCGATCTCAGTAGTGTGTCCACTATAATGTCGCTGCTGCTTATCATCAATCTTCTGTTAACAAAATGATCCATGAACGCGGAATACTTCAATTCCTTAATCAACTTCTACGACACCAACGGGAAGAGTTTGGGTGATGACAAATGTAATGTATGGTTGGATGGTTTGCCAGTTTGCCAGCCTTCGGTAGTGACCCTGCCTACGAAGCTGGAGGTCCCGGGTTCGAATCCCGGCGAGGGCATTATTTGTGTATTTATTTATTACAAATATATGTTCCTTGGTCATGGCTGTCTATGTATTTAAGTATCTATCTATTGTATACAACTAGCGATCCGCCCCGGCTGCACACGCGTACTATACGTACATAAAAACCTTCCTCTTGAATTACTCTACCTATAAAAAAAAATCTCATCAAAATCCGTTGCGTAGTTTTAAAGATTTAAGCGTACAAAGGGACATAGGGACAGAAAAAGTGACTTTATTCTATACTATGTAGTGTTAGTGATATGTGACCGTCCATAAGAAAAGGTACCTTATGGCAGTTTCTAGTTACGGAGATATTGGCGATTTTGTAAAACCATTCAAAATTATCATTTTTTCTTTTTATATAAAATAGTAAAATATACAAACAGGAGTACATGTGTACCTTGGTGTCAGCTGTGTACGTTAATTCTTTCTTTACTAAATTTGAGTTCAAAGTTTAGTAGAAAAGGTCCCTTGTGGGAATAGCATACAAAAATGACATCAAAGCTCAACATATATGTATATATAAAATCTAAAAATTTGTTAACAAGTATTTGTTTACAATTTTTCCTTTTTTATACTCTGGCGGTTGTAAACAAGTATACGGCTGCCCTGATGGTACGCACTAATCAGTCACAGCAGCTTTCGTGAAATCCATGGTACTCATATCTGATATTAAAAACAAGTTTAAGTTAAAATATATCTGAACATAGGTATAATCACAAAAAGTGCTTTAGGTACTTCAGTACCTACGGTCGTTTTAAATTTTAATTTACGTGTAGGTAGGCCTACCTACTACATTTCTCGACTGACTTCAAAACGTCTCTCGACGGCATCATTCCTTTGCGTTACACCGCCACTATTACCATCTCTTTCCTACTTACTCGCGACAATTTGCATGTCGAACTCTTCACGCGGTGTGTCTGGTTTAATTTTTCGCATTTTTCATATTTGACCATGATTTTTGACCAAAAATCACCTAAAATGTCCTCACGCGATTTATGAATATTTTTTTAGTAATAACGGACTGTGAACAATACATATTGTGTTATCTTTCGGGATCACTAGGCAGGTACTTTATGTGAATTAATTAACGTTGACTTTAAGTAAAAATTACTCATTACCGATCAATATTTTTAGAAAAATTATAATAACATTTTGTGTTCGAATTGCAGTTTTGGTACAAGATTAGCAAAAAAAATAAGTTAATATGGTGCCTTATTATAATAATCAACATGTTTTGTCTGTGATTGGCCATAAGGGCCCTTTTCCCAAATGTATGGGAGTGAAATTGTGATTTTTACGTAACTTTAATCGTCGATAAACGAAAAAGTGTGACCTGTAGAATAATATTAATACTTTTGTGATACTCTTGTGGACTGATTAAAATTAATTTAGAACATACTATAACAAAGTTGCTATTTATTCTAGGAAAGATTTAAGTGATATTAATTATCACATTTAATTAAAATAAAGATATTTCGTTGACTACGTGACTTTCATTTCTATCCTAAAATGTAAGGTCAAATATGTTCTACTATATACAATGGTTCAAATTACGATATATAAAAGGAAAACCGAAAAAAATATTTTTTAATTATTCCGTTCATATGAGCGTGTTGCTCTTTTCAAAGGGGTTTTTTTCATGATATGAACGTCACATTAAAAAAAACATAACTGAGTTCCAAGGAAGAACTCCTTAAGATACGAAATCAATCATAACCCATGTAACTTCCAATGGGAACACACTTAAAACAAGGTTCAAACTTCATTTGACGATTTCTCAAAAGTGCATTTTTAGCATGGGTCAGTTTAATGTTTTTTTTATTTTTTAAGTATGAGACTTAGACACGTGTTTTTTTCTGTATTAGATAGCTTATTTAATGTAGATTTAGGATCTGTGCTTAACTCAATACCTGCCATAAGGGACCTATAGCCATGGACGGTCACATATATCGTCGCCTGGTACCCACATCACAAGCCTTAATTGAGCTTACCGTTGGACTAGGTTGATTTGTGTAAGATATCCCAAGATATTTATTTTATTTTATGGTAGCTAGCCAACATTATGCTTACATTCTTCATCGTTTTCAGGTGGAAAAAGAGATGAAACGGGCGCGGAAAGCCCGGAAGAAAGCGAAGAAGAAATCTAAAAAGCTGCCCAAAATTAACTTAGATGACTATGATATGCCGGAGGATGATGGACAGGCAGATTTGGTCGGGAGCGATGAGGACAGCGAAGGGCATTTGAGTGATTCAGGTATAGTCCTACTTCTTTTTTTTATGTGACGAAGGTAGGAAACTGAGCTCTCAGCCCACCTGGTGGAAAGCAGGAACTGAGGCCCATGGACCTAGTGATCAAAAATCGCCTATGCACTGCCTACCCTGAGGACTTAGATGGATTGCATCTATGCCTGTAATTAGACCGGCTATCTTACCCCCAAACCCGAACACAGTACTATTTAGCCATTTCGTAGGCTGATTATGATTTTCATTTAAGTAGTGCAATAAACTTGTAAATAAATGTCCACCATTTTTATAGCTATACCGAAATGATATGAGCATGTAAACACTACAACTTAGCCTTATAAGAGATTGCAAATACACTAAAAATTGGCCGGTGGTTGCTAAGACCGAGCGGAGAAGTTTACAGGAGTAGGCACTTAGGGACTCCAAACACACTAAAAAAGGCATTTAGCAACCAGAAACAGACGATGATTTTCGTGAAGGAGCTTGGATGATTGGAATAGAAAACGTGGGTTTGTTCCACACCTCGAATGTTGGTGAACTAGGTATTTTTCCTTTGGCATATCACATCCATTTATATTTCATCTAATATGTACATTCAGAAAACTTGAAAATATACACCGTGTTTTTATTGATTTCCGTTAAATTGGACAGGTTACTTGGGACATTAATAGAAGTTGCCTGGTATATCGGCTTTTGTTAATTTCGTAAAAAAATTTTTTTTTCGTTTTCATACATAATAATTGTAATGGCAAGTGTGAGAGAACCTTAAGAATAAGATCTCAGGTGACTGACGGCACATGTCAAACTAAGTAATATTAGGATGTAATAAAGGTTGCAATACACTTTTTCAGTCATTAAACGAATTTTTTTAATAACTCAATAACAGTAAGAGTTAAGATACTAGTTTCTTAGAGAAATTGATTATTTGTGACCTAAATAAGCTTCCCTTTAATTTAACGGAAATCAATACAAACACACTATGTTACTAATGAAACTTAAGTACTTTTATAAAATTATACTTACCCTATTTAAGATGCCGAAGAAGACACCCTAGCACCGGCCATAAAATCCTGTCGTCAACCCCTATGGGTACTCCCTCTGTACTCCATGTTGTCTTCAGCGAAGCAAGCGAGGGTATTCGAACCGGCGCCCCCTGGCGCCAGGATATGCGTTGTCAGTACTGACGTAGCTGAGACATCGCTTACCATACCGGCGATTAAGTATATTGTTGATAGCGGGAAGAAGAAAATGCGGTAAGTAACAAGTCATCATCATCATCATCAGCCTTTGTTAGTCCACTGCTGGACGTAGGCCTCTCCTATTAACTATGCCTATAGACGCATTAGGAGGTAAATGCCCATAATCACCACGCTGGGCAAGCGGATTGGCGATCGCAGTAATGTGTCCACTGTGATGACGCTGCTGCCCATCATCAATCAAATTAAAAAATGGTCAGTGACACTTCTATCCCTTAGTCGACTCTTACGACTCCCGCGGGAAGAGTTGGGGTGGTGACAAATGTATTCTTACTGCCGTTACCACACGGCATAGGTTTTACGGCATGGTATTAGGTCTATTACATTTATATTATTTCATGATTAACCGCTAAATGACTATATAATTATAGATAAATAAGCGAGAGCTCTGAATCGAATTTAGTGGTTCTGCAGGCGTATCCAAGATGCCATTCTAATGATTAAATATATGAGAATGACGGATTCGAAAGGTCACTTGATCATTTCTGTACATTGTTATGGTCACGTGACTTATCGCCAGAGATCGAACAAATGTGCGTCATTGTTCGCAATAATGTGGATATATCGAATAATTATATGAAGTATGATTTCGAAGCTTTTAGGTGACTATCTGACTATTTACAAAAGTTTTCATAGTTACCAGTGTAATTATCTGAAAATGATTAATTATTCAATCAACTTTGGAGTCATGTTCATATTACTGCCAACAATGACGTACATTTATCCGATATTTGCTTAGCGCTTATCGTATACCATTCCAGAATGGCATCGTTGCTAGACCTGTAGACTAACATAAACTTCCGTGTCCCCAGCGTTTATGACCACTCAACCGGCGCAAGCGCATGGCGGGTAGTCTGGACATCGCAGGCCTCCGCCGAGCAACGCTCCGGTCGTGCCGGCCGTACGGCCCCAGGACATGCCTACAGACTGTATAGCTCCGCCGTGTTCCAACACGACTGCCCGGACCAGCACCCGCCCGATCTGTGCCGCCGGCCCGTGGATGACTTGGTGCTGCAGATGAAGTGTATGGGCATTGACAAGGTGAGTCATGTCTGTACTCCTGGTATCTAACAGCCAATAGCACGGCCCCGGGACACGCCTACAGACCATATAAATCTTCTCATATCAAAGCTTAGTTACTATGGATTTGACAGTAATACGGTAAAATGGTTTGACAGTTATCTCAATAACCGCAACCAGTGTGTAAAATTAAACCAGAATAATGGGTTGGCACAGACCTCGGACCAGGCAAGTCTCTCACGAGGAATCCCTCAAGGGTCGGTGATCGGGCCAATTCTTTTTATTTTGTACTCTGCCGATATCGGCAAACACATCATGCACTGCAGGTACCATGTCTACGCAGATGATATACAAGTATATATTTCTTGCAAGCCATTGAAATAGAAATAGAAATAGCTTTATTCGTAACATACACAAAAAAAAACACAATATATAACAACGAAAAATAATTTTACAAATAAAAGCGTGTATGCTACGAAATGGCCTCATCTCATTGGGTATGGGCATTGACAAGGTGAGTCATGTCTGTACTCCTCGTATCTAACAGCCAATAGCACGGCCCCGGGACACGCCTACAGACTGTATAGCTCCGCCGTGTTCCAACACGACTGCCCGGACCAGCACCCGCCCGATCTGTGCCGCCGGCCCGTGGATGACTTGGTGCTGCAGATGAAGTGTATGGGCATTGACAAGGTGAGTCATGTCTGTACTCCTGGTATCTAACAGCCAATAGCACGGCCCCGGGACACGCCTACAGACTGTATAGCTCCGCCGTGTTCCAACACGACTGCCCGGACCAGCACCCGCCAATGATATAATAAGTAAAGATATGTTACACCGGCTCTAAAATTGCAGCGCTCAGATTGTGATAATTCTAACAATCGCTCTTACCTACCCAGACCACCGAGAGGTGTGGACCACTGCCGGGTTCTCGCAAATCACATGAACTGCGCCCTAAAATGTCATTTTATGTTATACAATAGTGAAAACCACAAAATAAAATGCTAAAATGCCCTCAGCATCACACATCATGCGCAATTAAACTGAATTATATATTTTTTTCAATTTTATTATTTATTGAAAATAAATAGGACGCCATTTTGACGTTTTTGACTGACTTAGAAAAAAAGACAAGCTTATGCTGTTTAAGATCGAGAGTAACAAAGATAAAACAATGTTTACCAATAAAAGAATGCACGCGCGATTGTCAAATGCTAGCTGTCTCTTTTTTATTTATTAAATACGAGTATATGTATTTTGCCATCTCTTTTGCGCATTTTGAAGTATGTAGATAATAGTGTATGTCAACTGTCAATAAATTGTAGGTGTATGACGTGAAGTATTTATTTCGCTCGTTTTGTTAGAGTATAACGTATCTTTACTTATATATCATTGGCACCCGCCCGATCTGTGCCGCCGGCCCGTGGATGACTTGGTGCTGCAGATGAAGTGTATGGGCATTGACAAGGTGAGTCATGTCTGTACTCCTGGTATCTAACAGCCAATAGCACGGCCCCGGGAGACGCCTACAGACTGTACAGCTCTGACTTGGTGCTGCAGATGAAGTTTATGGGCATTGACAAGGTGAGTCATGTCCAAACCCCGGATGACGGGAGCAAAAATGCGTTTGTCACTAGTGCTTAGTTAAATATCGACTATTCTATCGACATCCATATGAATGATTTTTTTATTTGAAATTTATAGATTATGCTAACTATGTTTCCCTAGTAGTTCCACTTCTTTTCCAGATATCAAAAAATATATAAGATTTTTAATATGAATTCACCAATTTTTTTAGTCAACTCATTCTGATATTTTTTGTGAATAATTTCGCCGAGGATGTAAAAGTAATCTTAACAAGTGCCCTTTGAAATTCTGAGCGACATTCAAGCTCCTTTTTAGGCTTTAATTTCGATTTTGTAACTGTCCTATGGTACTAGGTATTATTGACATATTATTGTTTATCAATTTTAAATCGCAATGCCTCTGATTACGTACGGGTGCCTAAATTACTGTTGATCAATACATTTGTAATTCATAAAATGTTGGTATGGATGTCGATAGAAAAGTCGATATTTAACTAAGCACTAGTGACAAACGCATTTTTGCTCCCGTCATCCGGGGTTTGGTCATATCCGTGGTACTCCTGGTATCTAACAGCCAATAGCACGGCCCCGGGACACGCCTACAGACTGTATAGCTCCGCCGTGTTCCAACACGACTGCCCGGACCAGCACCCGCCCGATCTGTGCCGCCGGCCCGTGGATGACTTGGTGCTGCAGATGAAGTGTATGGGCATTGACAAGGTGAGTCATGTCTGTGGTACTCCTGGTATCTAACAGCCAATAGCGCGGCCCCGGGACACGCCTACAGACTGTATCGCTCCGCCGTGTCCCAACACGACTGCCCGGACCAGCACCCGCCCGATCTGTGCCGCCGGCCCGTGGATGACTTGGTGCTGCAGATGAAGTGTATGGGCATTGACAAGGTGAGTCATGTCTGTACTCCTGGTATCTAACAGCCAATAGCACGGCCCCGGGACACGCCTACAGACTGTATAGCTCCGCCGTGTTCCAACACGACTGCCCGGACCAGCACCCGCCCGATCTGTGCCGCCGGCCCGTGGATGACTTGGTGCTGCAGATGAAGTGTATGGGCATTGACAAGGTGAGTCATGTCTGTACTCCTGGTATCTAACAGCCAATAGCACGGCCCCGGGACACGCCTACAGACTGTACAGCTCTGACTTGGTGCTGCAGATGAAGTGTATGGGCATTGACAAGGTGAGTCATGTCCAAACCCCGGATGACGGGAGCAAAAATGCGTTTGTCACTAGTGCTTAGTTAAATATCGACTATTCTATCGACATCCATATGAATGATTTTTAGGGTTCCGTAGCCAAAATGGCAAAAACGGAACCCTTATAGATTCGTCATGTCCGTCTGTCCGTCTGTCCGTCTGTCCGTCTGTCACAGCCAATTTACTCGGAAACTATAAATGCTACAGTAACGAAATTTGGTAAGGATATGTGTTGTATGAACCGCTACAGGAATGTGATACTAAATTGTAAAAAAAACCATTGGGGTGGGGGCCCTCCATACATGTAACTGAGGGATAGATTTTTTTTTTTAGTTGTACATAAGCGTGTGGGGTATTAATAGAAAGGTCTTTCAAAATGATATGAAGGTTTATACATCACATTTTTATTCAAGCAAATCGTTTTCGAGATATCAGGTCTCAAACTCTGAAAAATGTGTCCCCCCCCTCTATTTTTTAAACTACGCGATATAAAATTCTGAAAAAAATATATGTTATGCACATTAATAAACTCTATCAATGATTTTTGGTTTGATAAAATTATCTCCTATAGTTTTTGAGGTACGTTGATTTAACTGTATTTTTTTAATAATAAATTGATAATGGTACGGAACCCTTTGCGCGCGAGTCCGACTCGCACTTGGCCGGTTTTTTTTATTTGAAATTTATAGATTATGCTAATTATGTTTCCCTAGTAGTTCCACTTCTTTTCCAGATATCAAAAAATATATAAGATTTTTAATATGAATTCACCAATTTTTTTTGTCAACACATTATGATATTTTTTGTGAATAATTTCACCATGAGGATGTAAAAGTAATCTTAACAAGTGCACTTTGAAATTCTTAACGACATTCAAGCTCCTTTTTAGGCTTTAATTTCGATTTTGTAACTGTCCTATAGTACTAGGTACTATTGATATATTATTGTTTATCAATTTTAGATCGCAATGCCTCTGATTACGTACGGTTGCATAAATTACTGTTGATCAATACATTTCTAATTCATAAAATGTTGGTATGGATGTCGATATTTAACTAAGCACTAGTGACAAACGCATTTTTGCTCCCGTCATCCGGGGTTTGGTCATGTCTGTGGTACTCCTGGTAGTCCTGGTATCTAACAGCCAATAGCACGGCCCCGGGACACGCCTACAGACTGTATAGCTCCGCCGTGTTCCAACACGACTGCCCGGACCAGCACCCGCCCGATCTGTGCCGCCGGCCCGTGGATGACTTGGTGCTGCAGATGAAGTGTATGGGCATTGACAAGGTGAGTCATGTCTGTACTCCTGGTATCTAACAGCCAATAGCATCCGGGACACGCCTACAGACTGTATAGCTCCGCCGTGTTCCAACACGACTGCCCGGACCAGCACCCGCCCGATCTGTGCCGCCGGCCCGTGGATGACTTGGTGCTGCAGATGAAGTGTATGGGCATTGACAAGGTGAGTCATGTCTGTACTCCTGGTATCTAACAGCCAATAGCACGGCCCCGGGACACGCCTACAGACTGTATAGCTCCGCCGTGTTCCAACACGACTGCCCGGACCAGCACCCGCCCGATCTGTGCCGCCGGCCCGTGGATGACTTGGTGCTGCAGATGAAGTGTATGGGCATTGACAAGGTGAGTCATGTCTGTACTCCTGGTATCTAACAGCCAATAGCACGGCCCCGGGACACGCCTACAGACTGTATAGCTCCGCCGTGTTCCAACACGACTGCCCGGACCAGCACCCGCCCGATCTGTGCCGCCGGCCCGTGGATGACTTGGTGCTGCAGATGAAGTGTATGGGCATTGACAAGGTGAGTCATGTCTGTACTCCTGGTATCTAACAGCCAATAGCACGGCCCCGGGACACGCCTACAGACTGTATAGCTCCGCCGTGTTCCAACACGACTGCCCGGACCAGCACCCGCCCGATCTGTGCCGCCGGCCCGTGGATGACTTGGTGCTGCAGATGAAGTGTATGGGCATTGACAATGTGAGTCATGTCTGTACTCCTGGTATCTAACAGCCAATAGCACGGCCCCGGGAGACGCCTACAGACTGTACAGTAGGTTGTCCCCTATTTTACGAATTTCAGAAATGAATAACGCATACCCCCTAATTCGGCTTATATAACCCCAAAACACTCTGAAAAATAAATCGGCTCATTCCTGTAACAGGAACCCGTGCCGACTTTCATCTGAAATTCCCATACAAATTACTATGAAAAAAATTAGTCAGACAGTAAGTTGATAATAATGTATTGTTTTTCTGTTCTCATCAAGTTAATTTTATGATAAAATGTTTATAAGACAGTAGTATATTTTAATGCCATAGAAAAAAAACGAAAAAAAATTTTGGTCATTTTCATACAGTCGAAGACAAAATAAGGGGTATACAAAAACGTTCAAAAATATGTCCCAGTGCACTCGAATTCTGTGTAATAAGAACGTCGTAACATATTTATGAACGGATTCTTCCGATACTTATTTTTGCACTTGACTGTACATTGTATAGGAAAATGGCATGAAAGTCGGCACGGGTTGCAGTTACAGAAATGAACAGAATTTTTTTTCAGTGTGTCTTGAGGTAAAAGAAACCGATTTAGGGGCTATGCGTTATTAATTTCTAAAATTCGTATAATAGGGGACACCCTACTGTACAGCTCCGCCGTGTTCCAACACGACTGCCCGGACCAGCACCCGCCCGATCTGTGCCGCCGGCCCGTGGATGACTTGGTGCTGCAGATGAAGTGTATGGGCATTGACAAGGTGAGTCATGTCTGTACTCCTGGTATCTAACAGCCAATAGCACGGCCCCGGGACACGCCTACAGACTGTATAGCTCCGCCGTGTTCCAACACGACTGCCCGGACCAGCACCCGCCCGATCTGTGCCGCCGGCCCGTGGATGACTTGGTGCTGCAGATGAAGTGTATGGGCATTGACAAGGTGAGTCATGTCTGTACTCCTGGTATCTAACAGCCAATAGCACGGCCCCGGGACACGCCTACAGACTGTATAGCTCCGCCGTGTTCCAACACGACTGCCCGGACCAGCACCCGCCCGATCTGTGCCGCCGGCCCGTGGATGACTTGGTGCTGCAGATGAAGTGTATGGGCATTGACAAGGTGAGTCATGTCTGTACTCCTGGTATCTAACAGCCAATAGCACGGCCCCGGGACACGCCTACAGACTGTATAGCTCCGCCGTGTTCCAACACGACTGCCCGGACCAGCACCCGCCCGATCTGTGCCGCCGGCCCGTGGATGACTTGGTGCTGCAGATGAAGTGTATGGGCATTGACAAGGTGAGTCATGTCTGTACTCCTGGTATCTAACAGCCAATAGCACGGCCCCGGGACACGCCTACAGACTGTATAGCTCCGCCGTGTTCCAACACGACTGCCCGGACCAGCACCCGCCCGATCTGTGCCGCCGGCCCGTGGATGACTTGGTGCTGCAGATGAAGTGTATGGGCATTGACAAGGTGAGTCATGTCTGTACTCCTGGTATCTAACAGCCAATAGCGCGGCCCCGGGACACGCCTACAGACTGTATAGCTCCGCCGTGTTCCAACACGACTGCCCGGACCAGCAAATTCAAATTCAATCAATTTAATGTTAAGGAAAACACATGTCAATCAATATATATACAAAATTACAAAATTAAAATACCTAAATACAATCTATAAAATTAACTTATTTCTAAAAAAAAAAAAAAAACTGTCACACAATACACATTTTACACATTCATTAAATAAATAAAAAGATTTATAAGCTAACAAAACAATAATATAATAATCTAGGCATGTCAATGATCATTATAAAATTCTTTGACGCTGTAATATGCCTTTTTCAATAAAATCGTCTTGACAAGATTGACGTACTGCTCACCCGCCCGATCTGTGCCGCCGGCCCGTGGATGACTTGGTGCTGCAGATGAAGTGTATGGGCATTGACAAGGTGAGTCATGTCTGTACTCCTGGTATCTAACAGCCAATAGCACGGCCCCGGGACACGCCTACAGACTGTATAGCTCCGCCGTGTTCCAACACGACTGCCCGGACCAGCACCCGCCCGATCTGTGCCGCCGGCCCGTGGATGACTTGGTGCTGCAGATGAAGTGTATGGGCATTGACAAGGTGAGTCATGTCTGTACTCCTGGTATCTAACAGCCAATAGCACGGCCCCGGGACACGCCTACAGACTGTATAGCTCCGCCGTGTTCCAACACGACTGCCCGGACCAGCACCCGCCCGATCTGTGCCGCCGGCCCGTGGATGACTTGGTGCTGCAGATGAAGTGTATGGGCATTGACAAGGTGAGTCATGTCTGTACTCCTGGTATCTAACAGCCAATAGCACGGCCCCGGGACACGCCTACAGACTGTATAGCTCCGCCGTGTTCCAACACGACTGCCCGGACCAGCACCCGCCCGATCTGTGCCGCCGGCCCGTGGATGACTTGGTGCTGCAGATGAAGTGTATGGGCATTGACAAGGTGAGTCATGTCTGTACTCCTGGTATCTAACAGCCAATAGCACGGCCCCGGGACACGCCTACAGACTGTATAGCTCCGCCGTGTTCCAACACGACTGCCCGGACCAGCACCCGCCAATGATATAATAAGTAAAGATATGTTACACCGGCTCTAAAATTGCAGCGCTCAGATTGTGATAATTCTAACAATCGCTCTTACCTACCCAGACCACCGAGAGGTGTGGACCACTGCCGGGTTCTCGCAAATCACATGAACTGCGCCCTAAAATGTCATTTTATGTTATACAATAGTGAAAACCACAAAATAAAATGCTAAAATGCCCTCAGCATCACACATCATGCGCAATTAAACTGAATTATATATTTTTTTCAATTTTATTATTTATTGAAAATAAATAGGACGCCATTTTGACGTTTTTGACTGACTTAGAAAAAAAGACAAGCTTATGCTGTTTAAGATCGAGAGTAACAAAGATAAAACAATGTTTACCAATAAAAGAATGCACGCGCGATTGTCAAATGCTAGCTGTCTCTTTTTTATTTATTAAATACGAGTATATGTATTTTGCCATCTCTTTTGCGCATTTTGAAGTATGTAGATAATAGTGTATGTCAACTGTCAATAAATTGTAGGGGTATGACGTGAAGTATTTATTTCGCTCATTTTGTTAGAGAATAACGTATCTTTACTTATATATCATTGGCACCCGCCCGATCTGTGCCGCCGGCCCGTGGATGACTTGGTGCTGCAGATGAAGTGTATGGGCATTGACAAGGTGAGTCATGTCTGTACTCCTGGTATCTAACAGCCAATAGCACGGCCCCGGGACACGCCTACAGACTGTATAGCTCCGCCGTGTTCCAACACGACTGCCCGGACCAGCACCCGCCCGATCTGTGCCGCCGGCCCGTGGATGACTTGGTGCTGCAGATGAAGTGTATGGGCATTGACAAGGTGAGTCATGTCTGTACTCCTGGTATCTAACAGCCAATAGCACGGCCCCGGGACACGCCTACAGACTGTATAGCTCCGCCGTGTTCCAACACGACTGCCCGGACCAGCACCCGCCCGATCTGTGCCGCCGGCCCGTGGATGACTTGGTGCTGCAGATGAAGTGTATGGGCATTGACAAGGTGAGTCATGTCTGTACTCCTGGTATCTAACAGCCAATAGCACGGCCCCGGGACACGCCTACAGACTGTATAGCTCCGCCGTGTTCCAACACGACTGCCCGGACCAGCACCCGCCCGATCTGTGCCGCCGGCCCGTGGATGACTTGGTGCTGCAGATGAAGTGTATGGGCATTGACAAGGTGAGTCATGTCTGTACTCCTGGTATCTAACAGCCAATAGCGCGGCCCCGGGACACGCCTACAGACTGTATAGCTCCGCCGTGTTCCAACACGACTGCCCGGACCAGCACCCGCCCGATCTGTGCCGCCGGCCCGTGGATGACTTGGTGCTGCAGATGAAGTGTATGGGCATTGACAAGGTGAGTCATGTCTGTACTCCTGGTATCTAACAGCCAATAGCACGGCCCCGGGACACACCTACAGACTGTATAGCTCTGACTTGGTGCTGCAGATGAAGTGTATGGGCATTGACAAGGTAAGCTAGCGTTGAAAATGTCGGAAAAAATCAAATTGTTTTTTTCGGGAATGTGTGAAAATTTCGTTTTTTTTCAGTTTTTTTCGGGTTTTTACAGAAATAATCAATGTCACTGTCACTGTCACTCCTTTCCATCTGTTTCAATTGATTTTTCCTCGGTGACATCGCGTTCTCCTGGTATAACTTAAAATTAGACCTAATTCTCCTTGGTTTAGAGTAGAAAATTAATGTGGAAAATTTCATTAATTTTTTCGAAAAAATCCGGAATAAAACAAGCTGTTTGGAAAGAAACGGGATTTAATCCGGAAATTTTCAACGCTAGGTAAGTCATGTCTGTGGTACTCCTGGTATCTAACAGCCAATAGCACGGCCCCGGGACACGCCTACAGACTGTATAGCTCCGCCGTGTTCCAACACGACTGCCCGGACCAGCACCCGCCCGATCTGTGCCGCCGGCCCGTGGATGACTTGGTGCTGCAGATGAAGTGTATGGGCATTGACAAGGTGAGTCATGTCTGTACTCCTGGTATCTAACAGCCAATAGCACGGCCCCGGGACACGCCTACAGACTGTATAGCTCCGCCGTGTTCCAACACGACTGCCCGGACCAGCACCCGCCCGATCTGTGCCGCCGGCCCGTGGATGACTTGGTGCTGCAGATGAAGTGTATGGGCATTGACAAGGTGAGTCATGTCTGTACTCCTGGTATCTAACAGCCAATAGCACGGCCCCGGGACACGCCTACAGACTGTATAGCTCCGCCGTGTTCCAACACGACTGCCCGGACCAGCACCCGCCCGATCTGTGCCGCCGGCCCGTGGATGACTTGGTGCTGCAGATGAAGTGTATGGGCATTGACAAGGTGAGTCATGTCTGTACTCCTGGTATCTAACAGCCAATAGCACGGCCCCGGGACACGCCTACAGACTGTATAGCTCCGCCGTGTTCCAACACGACTGCCCGGACCAGCACCCGCCCGATCTGTGCCGCCGGCCCGTGGATGACTTGGTGCTGCAGATGAAGTGTATGGGCATTGACAAGGTGAGTCATGTCTGTACTCCTGGTATCTAACAGCCAATAGCACGGCCCCGGGACACGCCTACAGACTGTATAGCTCCGCCGTGTTCCAACACGACTGCCCGGACCAGCACCCGCCCGATCTGTGCCGCCGGCCCGTGGATGACTTGGTGCTGCAGATGAAGTGTATGGGCATTGACAAGGTGAGTCATGTCTGTACTCCTGGTATCTAACAGCCAATAGCACGGCCCCGGGACACGCCTACAGACTGTACAGTAGCGTGTCCCCTATTTTACGAATTTTAGAAATGAATAACGCATACCCCCTAATTCGGCTTATATAATCCCAAAACACTCTGAAAAAAAATCAGCTCATTCCTGTAACAGGAACCCGTGCCGACTTTCATCTGAAATTCCCATACAAATTACTATGAAAAAAATTAGTCAGACAGTAAGTTGATAATAATGTATTGTTTTTCTGTTCTCATCAAGTTAATTTTATGATAAAATGTTTATAAGACAGTAGTATATTTTAATGCCATAGAAAAAAAAAAAACGAAAAAAAATTTTGGTCATTTTCGTACATTGTATAGGAAAATGGCATGAAAGTCGGCACGGGTTGCAGTTACAGAAATGTACTGAATTTTTTTTTCAGTGTGTCTTGAGGTAAAAGAAACCGATTTAGGGGGTATGCGTTATTAATTTCTAAAATTCGTAAAATAGGGGACACCCTACTGTATAGCTCCGCCGTGTTCCAACACGACTGCCCGGACCAGCACCCGCCCGATCTGTGCCGCCGGCCCGTGGATGACTTGGTGCTGCAGATGAAGTGTATGGGCATTGACAAGGTGAGTCATGTCTGTACTCCTGGTATCTAACAGCCAATAGCACGGCCCCGGGACACGCCTACAGACTGTATAGCTCCGCCGTGTTCCAACACGACTGCCCGGACCAGCACCCGCCCGATCTGTGCCGCCGGCCCGTGGATGACTTGGTGCTGCAGATGAAGTGTATGGGCATTGACAAGGTGAGTCATGTCTGTACTCCTGGTATCTAACAGCCAATAGCACGGCCCCGGGACACGCCTACAGACTGTATAGCTCCGCCGTGTTCCAACACGACTGCCCGGACCAGCACCCGCCCGATCTGTGCCGCCGGCCCGTGGATGACTTGGTGCTGCAGATGAAGTGTATGGGCATTGACAAGGTGAGTCATGTCTGTACTCCTGGTATCTAACAGCCAATAGCACGGCCCCGGGACACGCCTACAGACTGTATAGCTCACCTAGTCGGTAGTAACCCTGCCTACGAAGCTGGAGGTTCCGGGTTCGAATCCCGGCGAGGGCATTATTTGTGTACTTATTTATCACAAATATTTGTTCCTTGGTCATGGCTGTCTATGTATTTAAGTATCTGTATGTATCTATCTATTATTTATATCGTCACCTGGTACCCACATCACAAGCCTTAATTGAGCTTACCGTGAGACTAGGTCGATTTGTGTAAGATGTCCCAGATATTTATATACACTTCTCCATACTGATCCCTTACAAATGTGTCTATATATTAATGCACTCGACTGTACAGCTCTGACTTGGTGCTGCAGGTGAAGTGTATGGGCATTGTCAAGGTACTTTATAACTTTTAGCTGACAACCCTGCTTAGGACTTGAGACAAAGCTGACAAATGCTGATTGAACATGTGAATACTAAGTAATCAGTTTGTAAACAAGCTAACCGCCGAGTGTTTCTCAGATAGAAGCGATACTTATAGATATGTTTATGCGGGGATTATGCCCTCAACAGTTTTTTGTGTACAAACTGAATAGGCATGATGACTGACGAGTTAACACAATATCATATTTGAAAGACAGACGGGTCTTAATCGCGTAAACTTACGTTTAATTATATCCTGACGTTTCGGGCATGACGGCATACATTCTCTCACCAGTCTGCCTGCGACCACGGGTGTACTCAGAATATAATTAAACGTCAGTTTACGCGATTAAGACCCGTTTGTCTTTAAAATATGAGTGATAATCGTGAAAGTTTAAATCAGCACAATATATTTTTTTGAACTGTCATAACAATCGCCACTATGAAGTTTTATATGAAATACACAAAAGTGACGTCACGTTTGTGTACTGCCAAAAAATGATCTACTCTTTTTAGTTATTTCCAATTTATTAATCAGAAGTCCTGTGCAAAAAATTTGTGCAATCTACATTTTAGCAATCATTTCATCGTGTAGGTATTGTGTCGTGCATAATGCGAAAAAAATTATATTAGGACATCTGTCCGAGCGTTTCAACCGCCGTGACTTCGGCAGCCTTATCACACGAATCTCATGAGAGATGCAAGAACTTTTAGATATTGGTAGACGTAGTTAACAACTACCAATACAGTGTGTGGCCTACAACCGGGGCGAAAATTTAAACGGTGCATTAATAAGCTGATCAACAATCATTTCCACATATTGTAATTTAAAAAAAAACTTTTTTTTGTAATTTTTTTTTAATGTATTTTTCATTATTATGGGTTCATTTACTTGAATTCAAACTTATCAACAAGTTATTATTTTTGAATCATTGAAAAATGATTTTTTTTTAAACCGTAACAAATTAGTGTAAAAATAAAAACAAAATTATTGTTATGACTTCGTACTTGGTATACTATCAAGATGTATTGCGACTGACAAGCTACGACATCGTGATGCCAAGATCTAGTACTAAAGGTCCATAGCTTTGAATGACAATATCTCCGAACTTAACCACTTTGAAATACCGGGACCTTTACAGGATTATTGCCGATAGTCTATGGAGTCACTCATTTCATTTTTCTCCCGTGTTGAAGGCCACACACTGTATATTCAAAAATTGTATATGAGATACCCACGGAAATCGGGTAATAATGTTGCCACCGAAGTCACAGCGGTTGAAATGCCCAATAACTATAATCATCATCCCTTGTCAATAATATCCGTCCATAGGTGGTGAACTTCCCGTTCCCAACGGCACCGGATCGCATGCAGCTCCGGTTAGCAGAGAAACGGTTGGAAGTTTTGGGTGTGCTCGAGAAAGTGGATACCAGGAGGAAAAACGATGAAGAAGTTCGTTTTTTTTTGTTTTTAATCTTAGATGTAGTTTTCATTTTATACTCTGTTTGGTTAGGTATTTAACTAAGGGCTGATTTTTCAATCCCCAAATAAACCTATCCGTTAGTTAAAATTATCACCATCCTTTTCTAAAATCATTAGTCAAAAAAGGACAGGGCTAACATTTATTTGACAGGTACTGTTAACTGGGGATTGAAAAATCAGTCCTAAATGTAATAGTACATTACTATAGAGGACGGGAAACGAAGGGTTACACGCCAAGTAGATATATCTGGCCGAAGGAACTGAGGCCAGATAGGAATACGCGGCCTGTAACCCTGTTTCTCGCCGAGATTTGTATAGTGCTTTTCTCAAACTTGCCATGAAATGCAACGAACTGATTTCGCCGAACCATACTATTTGATTTGTATAGTACAACATAATAAAAAACATTCGCGCCTAACTTTTTTTTTAATCTGTTTGAGGTATTCTTTTACCTGGTGGTATAGACATTAGTTCTTAGGTTATTTTTTTTTCTGTGGCTGAATGTCAAGACACAGTGTCACAATTTGACGTTTCAAAACAAAAGACAGTTTGTTTGCAGTCCTAGGTGTGAAATAAATACATGAAATCTCTTTACATGTCATCTTAGCATATGCCACCGGATACATAGTATTTCCGGGTTTAATTTGAAGTATGTAACATCAACATTCCGTAGCAAGTTTGAGAAAACAATCTTGCAGTATCTATTTATGATACCACGAGTAGAAAATACATTTTAGCAAATATATAACAAGGAAATACAGTTATTTACATTGTTTTGATTAATTATATACCTATTTTGGATTTTTGAATAAAATGATAGTGCAAAATTGTTTACATTTATTTAAATAACCAAACAGAGTTTAGTACTATATTTAAAAGCAAATTTATGGCTGTTGCTCCATGCAAATCTTTATTTCATAATTTTTGTATGATTTACATTAGTTTTTTTATTAAACAACTGACCTTGACATACACCCAGTAACATTTATATTTGCTGATTTAAACATAGCTTGAAAAAGGGTACAACTATATACCTTAGGTGTTTATCATTTTTAACCAGATTAAATTTATAACCAACATAAATATTTCGAAGGGAGGAAGTTCTCAATTTGACAATTTTTTTTTCTTTACGTTGACTTCTATTTTTTTATGTCGCCGATAAACATTGAAGGGTTAATATTTATATTTTTTACATATTTTACAGGTATTGAAAGTGACACCCCTAGGAAAAGCAGTGTCCGCTTTCCCCATACTGCCCCGTTACGGGAAAATGCTGGCCCTTAGCCACCAACAAAACCTTCTGCCGTATACTATTCTATTGGTTTCTGCTCTTACTGTGCCTGAGGTAAGTGATACATCTAAGGTACTTACAGATATATTAATATAAATAAGTTTATTCGTATTAAAATATGGAATTTGTTTTGGCTCAAATTTAAAATGCGTTTTTGTCTGTCTTATCCTCGTAAGCGGTTATTCGCGGATCGTCTAGAACGCAAAATGACAAGTGTGTTGTTTTGCCTACATTGCAGTTTGACCATCGAGCATTATGCCAAAACCTTAGATCGACTTGAAAGCAAATTACCCAACACGCAGAACGACAAGAACGCATTTTGCCTACTTTTGTCTTTTGTTTTTGCGAGTACAGTCACAAACAGTCACTAGGTAGGTTAGGTTCGTTAGGTATCTGCAAATGGCCGAAGGCCAAACTGCACAGAATAGGATATCGCTTTAAAGTTATGATAAAACGAAAAAAATACTGTAGACGTTTTGCGTTGTAGACCAGTTGCTACTAACCCTTTGTATGCAAAAAATATATTTTCTACTTATTATCTGAAAAGGAATCATCAATATTGGTGATTAATAAGTAACTAACACGCCATCTGGTTCATCTTTTGATTCTGTATCATTAAACTTTTGCACTCAACTGTTCAGACATTTTGCGTCTTAGTCATAGTAATATGGAGGCAGTATACGAAGTAGGCATTTTGCGTTTTAGTCAATTTGAGATTTAGACCGATTGCACGTTGGGTAAACTGCAGTTTAGGCAAAACAACAAACTTGTCATTTTGCGTTCTACCTAGTCGATCCGCGAATAAACCCTCGTAAGGTCCATCCATACAAAAAATATATCTAAAATTTGTCGTTGCAATTTTTACTTACTCGGCAAGCAATAAAGTTGATTTTAGTTTGTTCGAAATTTTTACAAGACAAAACAAATGCAATTCTGTTTTAATTGAATATAATTTCATTTCAATTTGTTCGATGTGATAAATAATACGGGTAGGACCATGAGCCTTACGCGGTTATGTCTGGGCAGAGATTATTTAGTTTAAGTAGATATATCAGCACCATACATTAAAATGCATCCACCTGAAATCTTGTCACTACTAGACGGCGCCACGGTTGATCTTTGTTGTTCGTGAGCATGGCATACAGATGGCTCTGAAACAGTATACACTACCTTGCCACGAACGAAACGCATGATCACTTACAACACATAGCATATTTCGCCGTACCACAATATACGGAGGTTGGTATTGAGGTTCATTCGTTCGGCTGTGAAGCAGTGGTACCAAATTCAAACCCTAACTATACGCGTTGAAAGTGTTCTTTTGTTTCTTTTTTTTCAAACTTTTATTTTATTTTTTTGTTTTTTGTTGCGCATAATCTTTGATTTTGTAAAAACAGTGTTTTACAAGGTGCAAACGGGCAGGTTTTTATTTTGTTGTCGTTTTTTAAAATTTTCCATATATGGACTTTTTTACATTTTTTCTACTCAGAATCACGAGCTCTTTCGTTTCGTTTTATAGTTATACAAAGTGATCATAGATCCGATAGATACATACATACATACAGGGTGTTACATACATAATTATACAGGGTGAAAATGAGTAAACAGACGAACTTGAAGCGTGAAGAGTGTACCTACTTATTCCTGACAGAGTTGGGTTATACTCGTTTCTGACTAATTCGCATACGTTGAATACAATTTTCGGGTCCATTATGAGATCCAAGATGGCAGCAACTTATTTTTGCAATTTTCATCATTATACTCGTTTCTGACTAATTCGCATAGGTACGTGGAATACGATTTTCGGGTTCATTCTAAGATCCAAGATGGCGGGAACTTTTTTTTGTAATTTTCATCATTATACTTTTTTCTGACTAATTCGCATACGTGGAATACGATTTTCGGGTCCATTCTAAGATTCAAGATGGCGGGAACTTTTAATTTTGCAATTTTCATCATTATACTCGTTTCCGACTAATTCGCATACGTGGAATACGATTTCCGGGTCCATTCTAAAATCCAATATGGCGGGAACTTTTTTTTTCCAATTTTCATCATTATACTCGTTTCCGACTAATTCGCATACGTGGAATACGATTTCCGAGTCCATTCTAAAATCCAAGATGGCGGGACCTTTTTTTTCGCAATTTTCATGATTATACTCGTTTCTGACTAATTCGCATACATGGAATATCTTTTTTGGTTCCATTCTAAAATCCAAGATGGGGGGAACTTTTTTTTTGCAATTTTCATCATTATACTCGTTTCCGACTAATTCGCATAAGGGGAATATAATTTTTGGGTCTATTCTAAGATCCAAGATGGCGGAAACTTTTTTTTTGCAATTTTCATCATTATACTCGTTTCCGACTAATTCGCATACGTGGAATACGATTCCCGAGTCCATTCTAAAATCCAAGATGGCGGGAACTTTTTTTTGCAATTTTCATCATTGTAGTCGTTTAATACGATTTCCGGGTCCATTCTAAGATCCAAGATGGCGGGAACGTTTTTCTTGCAATTTTCATCATTATACTCGTTTCTGACTAATTCGCATACGATTTTGGGGTCCATTCTGAGATCCAAGATGGCGGGAACTTTTTTTTGTAATTTTTATCATTGTAATTGTTTTCGACTAATTTACAAACGTGGAACCCGAATTTAGGGCGAATTTAAGATCCAAGGTTATTTACGTATATGTATTGGAAATGGAGTATCTTTAATGATAAAAACTGCCCAAAAGTACATCAATTGTAAGATGGCGGCACCTTTTTTGAACTTTTGTGCAGTTTTTTTTTTCATTATAGGTACTGCATTTCCGCTACTCATAAGAACATGCTAAATATAAAAACTCTTGGATATTAAATTAACCCCAAATTAGGGTTCCACGTTTATAAATTAGTCCAAAACGAGTACATTGACAAATATTACAAAAAAAATTACCGCCATCTTGGATCTTAGAATGGACCCGAAAATCGTATTCCACGTATGCGAATTATTCAGAAAAAAGTATAATGATGAGAATTGCAAAAAAAAAGTTCCCGCCATCTTGGATTTTAGAATGGACCCGGGAATCGTATTCCACGTATGCGGATTAGTCGGAAACGAGTATAATGACGAAAATTGCAAAAAAAAGTTCCCGCCATCTTGAATCTTAGAATGGACCCAAAAATGATATTCCACGTATGCGAATTAGTCAGAAACGAGTATAATGATGAAAATTGCAAAAAAAGTTCCCGCCATCTTGGATTTTAGAATGGACTCGGAAATCGTATTCCACGTATGCGAATTAGTCGGAAACGAGTATAATAATGAAAATTACAAAAAAAAGTAGCCGCCATCTTGAATCTTAGAATGGACCCGAAAATCGTATTCCACGTATGCGAATTAGTCAGAAACGAGTACAATGATGAAAATTGCAAAAAAAAGTTCCCGCCATCTTGGATCTTAGAATGGACCCAAAAATAATTTTCCACGTATGCGAATTAGTCAGAAACGAGTACAATGATGAAAATTGCAAAAAAAGTTCCCGCCATCTTGGATTTTAGAATGGACCCGGAAATCGTATTGCACGTATGCGAATTAGTCGGAAACGAGTATAATGATGAAAATTGGAAAAAAAAAGTTCCCGCTATCTTGGATTTTAGAATGGACCCGGAAATCGTATTGCACGTATGCGAATTAGTCAGAAACGAGTACAATGATGAAAATTGCAAAAAAGTTCCCGCCATCTTGGATCTTAGAATGGACCCAAAAATGATATTCCACGTATACGAATTAGTCAGAAACGAGTATAATGATGAAAATTTCAAAAAAAAAGTTCCCGCCATCTTGGATCTTAAAATGGACCCAAAAATTATATTCCACGTATGCAAATTAGTCAGAAAAGAGTATAATGATGAAAATTGCAAAAAAAAAAGTTCCAGCCATCTTGGATTTTAGAATGGACTCGGAAATCGTATTTCACGTATGCGAATTAGTCGGAAACGAGTATAATGATGAAAATTGCAAAAAAAAAGTTCCCGCCATCTTGGATTTTAGAATGGACCCGGAAACCGTATTCCACGTATGCGAATTAGTCGGAAACGAGTATAATGATGAAAATTGCAAAATAAAAAGTTCCCGCCATCTTGAATCTTAGAATGGACCCGAAAATCGTATTCCACGTATGCGAATTAGTCAGAAACGAGTACAATGATGAAAATTGCAAAATAAAAAGTTCCTGCCATCTTGAATCTTAGAATGGACCCGGAAATCGTATTCCACGTATGCGAATTAGTCGGAAACGAGTATAATGATGAAAATTGCAAAAAAAAAGTTCCCGCCATCTTGGATTTTAGAATTGACTCGGAAATCGTATTCCACGTATGCGAATTAGTCTGAAACGAGTATAATGATGAAAATTGGAAAAAAAAAGTTCCCGCTATCTTGGATTTTAGAATGGACCCGGAAATCGTATTCCACGTATGCGAATTAGTCGGAAACGAGTATAATGATGAAAATTGCAAAAAAAGTTCCCGCCATCTTGGATCTTAGAATGGACACAAATGGCAAATTCAAAAAATGTAGACACAATAAGAGAAAATTAGTATTAGCCCTTTTTTTCTTACAGAGTTTGTTGGATGTTGGACAGAGTAGAGCTATTTATTACCAATGATATAGATAGAGTGCCATTAGTAAGAGTATAATTATTATTTCGCTATGTACTGATTTTTCAATCCCCAGATAACAGTAACTGTCAAATAAAAGTTAGGTCTATCCTTTTTTGACTGATGACCAGCGATAAGGATGGTAATACTTTTAACTGACGGATACTTTTAACTGAGGATTGAAAAATCAGCCCTATGTGAGTTTGGTATTGAAGCGTAGAATAGAAACAGAATGCAATGCTCAGATTACCTTCAATTTTCTATGCCTTTCGTTTCGTTTGTTGCCAGCTCGTCAGATTACGGTAAAGCAAAGAGAATGCTGACAACCGCAACGCCGCGCCGCAATGTATTTGTTATATAATATGAAATTTTACCTTCCAATAAAATTAGTATTATGTTTCCATCGACGTCCGAGATCTCCATTATGAGAGCGTTACGTTCCCGACTGACCGATAGATGCCGCTAGCGTCTGTGAAGCCGCTCCACGTGCTGTAGCGCGCCGCTGTGACGTAGTTTCCGCCCAACCGGCTTCCTGTAATCATTAGCACTCACCCGGCGACTCGCCGCCATTTCATTGTTGAGGAGAATACACGGTTTTGATAAAAATAATAAATGCCGCCAGGAAGGCATTACCCAGATCTCGGACGTCGATGGAAACATAATACTAATTTTATTGGAAGGTAAAATTTCATATTATGTGTTCCGTTCGACGTCCGAGATCTCCATTATGAGATCTGTCTATTATCTCCTGGTGGCGAGTCAGCGGGTGCACAAAGGTACACCGATATACCGATGCTATGAATAAAAAATAGTATAGTATATTAGCAATACGTTTAATCGAGGCAATTTTTATAATTAATGCTTGATTTAGCAAATGTAATACAGAGTATCTAAATCATCTAAACGTTAAATAGATTTGACAGGGATTTTACGGCTGGGTCGGTATTCGAACTGCGAATATCTCTGTGGTAAAAACGTCTAAAGGTAGATTCATGTTGCCAGTTAGCTTTTGCCAAAATATCATTAATTGGATATTTTTCTAACCAATTTAGTGACGACACCGCAGATCGAAAGCTACCCGGTGTAGCCTCAATCCCAGAGTCCGCCAGGAGGCGTTTAAGCCAGCCTCCAATCATCGTGGGTGAAGCTGGCTTAGAAGGGACTCTAGTTGATACAAATAAGTTAGTACAGTGGCCTCGAACATTTTCCGTAATTAATACGAGTTGACGTATCCAGAATACTGGATTGATATTATGTTCAGGAGCTTCTAATAGTGTCCAGTTTGATTGTTGATAAAATGCGTTATCAGATTTAGAACCAAATTTTGGAACCAAAATAATTGAGTGAGAGTTATCAGTGTAATTGCTTGGGCTACAGTGAAGCAGTGTAAGGTCGTGGACCCTTCGGCCCGATGCTAAAAGTAAGAGTGCGGCAGTTCTCCTAGATACGTCGTACAAGCTGTTCGGGTTAGGACTCGTATTTTTTAAGTAATAAATCAAATGTCTCGCATCCCATACTGGCGGTTTGGGAGGCGATGGTTTCGCCAAGGAAATCGCTTTTAAAATGTTCTTAATTAGGATATTTGAGGAAAGTTTAGTGTCTGATAGGGGTTCACACACAGCACTTATCACAGATTTATGAACAAGTATCGTTCGGTATGCTAGCTTATCCGATAAGTATAAATGTGCAAGATATCTTGCTACCTGATCTGGAGGAGGTCGGTGACAATCGATCTTATTTTTGGTGCACCACGATGACCATTTGTTCCATATGGGCGTGTATGTTTTAACTGTGGAGGCACGCCAATGAGATGCTAGCAGACTTCTCTCCTGGTCCGACCAGCCCGGTGTTACAGCGTGCCACCCAAAAGGAGCCAGGCCTCCATATTTAGATCGTTGATTTGTGGAGGAGGGCGATTCGTCGTTATATCTACCAGGGCTCTTTGCAGGTTGTAGACTTTCATCGGCCGAGTCAAGGCTCTCTTTTTCAGGTCTGGCCTCCAGAAGGGTCTGGTCCACTTCGGTGTTATCACGATGAACAGGCCCGACGCGGTGTTGAGATGATGCAGAACACGAGGCAGGAGGCTCGGAGGTGGAAATACCCATGCTAGGTCGTAGTGCCAGTAGTTGCTGAACGCGTCGTAATAGTAAGCGTTCGAGTCGAGTGAGTCGATTGAGACGTACCTTGGTACCACGTGAGCGGTCTTGGAGGCGAACAGGTCGATGGACGGAGTACCCCAGCGGGCGAATATCTTCTCCGTGGCTTCCGGGCGCAGGTGCCACTCGGGGGCGCAGTGTCCTCTTGACAGTCCGTCGGCCTCGGTATTGTATCGGCCTGGCAGATAGTAAGGGATCAGTGTGATTCGTAGGCGATCCGTTAATGTTAACAATTTTCGTGTCAGTCGTTGCAACGGGGGAGACTTGGTGCCACCTTCGTTCTTTATATATGCTACGACGGTCCGGTTGTCCGTTTGCAGAACAACTCTGGAGTTCTTTAGGCTTCTGCTTTCTTTCGACAACGCTGCATATACTGTGTAAAGTTCCTTGAGGTTGCTGTGCCAATTCTCCTGCTGGTGGCTCCAGGTTCCTTGCAGCGACTTTCCGTTGACGACTGCTCCCCATTGGAAATCTGATGCGTCCGTCACTATAAAGTTCGTTCTTCCTACCTCTGTGTGAATGCGAGTTTTCTGTGTTACATTCCCGATCCATCATTGGAGATCCTTTCGAACTTCCGGTGACAGACGAGGAGGGAAGTGGGCCGGGGCTCTCTGCAACTGTCCTAGGTGTTGTTGGAGGCTGCGACAGTGCAATCTCCCTCTGTGTACTACGAAGTTCGCGAAGTTGAGACGGCCCAGGAGGCGTTGAGTTTCTTTTACAGTGACGGATTCGGACGCGAGATAGGCTCGCATGTCTTGACGTAATGCGTTTACCTTTTTTGTTGGCAGGGAGCGAATGTTGTGTCTCGTATCCCATGTGATACCTAGGAACTCTATGGTTTGTGTGGGAATCATAACTGACTTCTGATAGTTTATTTTCCAACCCAGGTTGACGAGGGTTGTCCTGGCAATCTGTACCTGTTTTAGTAGCGATGCTTTTGTCTGGTTGGCTATCAAAAAATCGTCTAGATAGACAATCACGCGTAGGCCGTAGGATCTCAGCACCTGTGCTATCCAATTCGATAGGGTTGCAAATAATTTTGGAGCTATAGCTATTCCGAACGGTAGACACGTCATCTGCATTAAACGGCCTTGATAGCTTATCCGAAGAAATCGTCTGTGTCGAGCAAGTATCGGGACATGGTAATATGCTTGGCTTAAATCGAATTTGGCAAGCCAGTCTCCAGTTTGTAAGAAATTGTGCATCTGGCAGTGGTTGAACAGTTTGAAATGAGTGGGTTTCATATACTGATTGAGAGACTTCAGATTGAAAATTGTTCTGACCTTTCCATTGCTCTTCTGTTGCAGAAATAGCGGTGAAATGTAGCTGGGAGTAAGAGGTGCAGGTTCTAAGACTCCTTCTTGAATCATATTGTTTACCTCTTTTGTCATTTGATGTGATTCTGCAGTCCGAAATTTGTGAAGAAAATCGATTGTAGGTAAAATCAGCGGAGGTTTTTGAACAAAGGGAATCCTTACCGATGAAATGAGGTTTAAGATGGAATTCGGAGCTTTTAATTGCTCCCAATTTCTTCGATAAAATCGAAGACATCCTGCTGAAAACTTTCTGGAGTCATTTTCTGTGACGGTTATCGCGGCGCCTCGAGTTGTCTCGTCGTGACTTTTTTCCTTTAACCGTAGAATGTCGGGGTCGCTTAGTAGCAGTGGGTTTTTTATCCGAATTTTGTTTATTGATTCTTCGAAATGGTTTGTCTTTGTATGACGGGACTTGAGCTGGAGAGCGTCGGCGAGCATCGAGATTATGCGGGGTTTGCTTTCCAACCTTGTCAATGCCACCAATTTTCTGCAGGTACACGGACAGTTTTTCTGGGTTGAAAATGTATTCCGACGTCGGAGGAATCTTGTCTATGTCTTCTTTTATGTACTTATCTTTTATCGATCGGAGCAGATCAAACCTCCTGTCCGCTATAGCCTCAGCTCGCTTCCCGGAGACTATTTGTAGGATATCTTGAGAAATTACCTTATAATTCGAGTCATTGTCAAATAGGTCCTTGAGTTTGGTGTAGAGAGCGCCAGGCTCTCCAGCTTCTGGTGTCTCGGACCATTCCATTAACTTTTGCAGGGCCTCGTTGACGGCTTCATTTTGGGCGATTATAGCATTGGACAGAGCTGCGAAGCTTCGCTCCGACTGGGTAGCCCGCGAGCCCCGGGACGTCGAGGGGCCTTCGAGGCGGCGCAGCTCTTCGTTTATCAGTAGTTCCGTGAAACCCGGAGAAGCGATGTATTTTTTTTTGGGTATCAATGTAACGTACCGCCTTCCATTCGGGACAGTCCAGTCGCGATAGGGCGCAGCTCTTCGCGACACGGTCCGCCTTCGCCTTCGCTATGGTGGGATCTTTGATCGAGACCGAGAGGTCAGCAATCTGTCCAAATCGCGGTGGCGCCACCGGTTGTGTGCCCGTCGGGGTCGCCCGAGCTGGGAGAGCGAGCGCCGGCACCGCGGCGGGGAGTCGCGCGGCGGGCGGCGCCAGCATGGCGGCCGGCATCGGCATAGTCGCCTGCGTGGTTATGGCGGGCGACACGTGGAAAGTCGACGGCGCCATGACGACAGGCAGCGGCCCGAGGGTCGGCGGCGCCGGAGTAGCGGCCGGCGGCGCCATCGTGGCGGCCGGCGGGATCGTGGCCGGCGGCGCCGTCGCGATAGCCCGCGAGGTCGGAGTCGGCAGCGGCGTCTCCTTTGCGGCGGGTTGTGCTCCGTGAGAGGATAGAATATTATTAAGTTGACTCACTAGTTGGTTCGAAAGGAATTCGAACCTATTTTCCAGTCCCGAAGCCGTAGAAAATTGCGAGGCGCCGCTCGGAGCTCTCGTGTGCCGGCGCCGGTGGCGCGGCGGCGTGGCGGAGCGCCGGTGGCGCGGCGGCGTGGCGGAGCGGCGGCGCCGGCTGCGGCTGCGCGCATGGCGCGGCTCGTCGGCGCCGGAGCTAGACGCCTGTCGCCGCCGATGCGATGTTCGCGAATCACGTTCTCTCTCGACGGATGCGGAGCGGCTACCGTTATCACTCATCACGAAAGGATTAAAAACGCGTCTTAATCTGGTGATTTCCTACTTGAATCTCGGAAATTAGCGTTATACTGACTAACGTGACACTTATAACGGTCGTGGTCGAAGAAAAAATTTTCCGTAATAAAAAGTGGGTAGATCGAAGTCTGTTCTAGAATGTTCCGCGATGGCAAATTTGCGTTATTTGATGTGAAGAGTAGTTAAATCCGATTTTAAAGTTCGTTAGAAACGATATACCACTTTAAAAATAACTTTGTTCGAAAAATTAACGACCAGTTTTTTTTAAATATGTACGGACCTTCGGTCAGGACGGTCGACGCAACAATGAAATGGCGGCGAGTCGCCGGGTGAGTGCTAATGATTACAGGAAGCCGGTTGGGCGGAAACTACGTCACAGCGGCGCGCTACAGCACGTGGAGCGGCTTCACAGACGCTAGCGGCATCTATCGGTCAGTCGGGAACGTAACGCTCTCATAATGGAGATCTCGGACGTCGAACGGAACACATAATTCGGATATACCCTAATCAGCTATTTATTGTTATCAGTTGTTATGTTACGGGTTCAAATCCTAGCATATGACTTGTAATGTATGTATTTTTTTGTTATTATTAGTGATGTAGGGACTTTTTACTTTTTTTTTGTATGTATTTATTAGTTTTTCGGTTTTTTAGACCTCCTTAAACATTTAAAATCAATATATGCAAGATTTTGTTTAGCGACATCTATAGATTATTTCTGTCAAGACTCGAGCAGTGTACTGTTTGACGCGTATCGAGAAAACGCATAAAAATATGTACGAGCAATAATAGATGGCGCTGAAATCAATTTATTCCAAAAATAGTTAATTTTTTTATTTACTAATTTACTCTTCTAGAAAGGGTGGTTTTGACTATTTTCGATGTATGATGCTAAATTAATTAAAACTGTGCACTAACAGGTAGTAAATATCTGGATTTCAGATAAAACTAAATCTATTACTAGTCAATCGTGCTCCTAGTGACATCTATTGTAACATATTCCGAACTATTTGAGCCTTCTATGAAACAGACCCTCTATATTTGGGTACTTTGTGGTCTGGGTTAAGAGTATTAAGGACACTGACGATTTTTTTTATTAGGTAATGAATGGCAAGCCAGATAACTGGCCGGCGGCCGGAAACCTGCAATTACTCGGCGACCCGGGAGTGTTACTTCGAGCCGTCGGTGCGGCCGAGCATGCCCACTCTAAAGGGGAGGAGGAACTGTTCTGTGCCAAGCATGGGCTGCGAGAGAAGGTATTGTGTAGTGTATATGTCAATGACAATCTGCAGGTAATTAACGGCCAGATAACTGGCCGGCGGCCGGAAATCTGCAATTACTTTTTTTTTTTTTTTTTTTATTTATTTACAATAACAATACAAAGATGCTTACTACTACAATTTCGCCAAACCAAAGTTTAACGGCGAGGTTAAGCACTCTTATTAATACTTATAATTACTTATTAGCATGCACCATCGCGCGGTGTCCGCTGGATGCGGGTGGCGCAGGACCGGTCATTGTGGCAATCTTTGGGGGAGGCCTATGTTCAGCAGTGGACGTCTTTCGGCTGATGTGATGATGATGATGATGATGATGCACCATCAGCAATATAAAACTAACAGCTAACTTTTTGTACTCTATTAGCACTTAAATCTAAAATTAAAATAACTATGTGAGAGTATCGAATAGGAACTTTTTTACTTTGTTTTTAAAAACTACTTTACTACTACTATTATTGCAACAATTTTCAAGGAAAACATTGTTAAAAATTCGAGGTATAAGGTAACTGCGCGTTCTCTTACCGTAATAGTTATTAGCAGACGGCTCAACATATTTCCGAATGGTCGTATCTCTTAAGTTACGAGTGTTTAATTTAGGCTTTTTAAAATCGGTTTTTTTAAACTGGTCAGTTGCTATATGGTACTTTATTTTTTCATGCACTGGCAAGATTTCAATTTTTTGGTATAAGACTAAATAGTTACGGTTGCACTGTTCTAACATGTTCTTATCTGAAATAGTTTTTAATAATCTAGTTTGTAAATGTAGTATCCTATCCAGATAAGTTTTAAATGTACGTCCGTATGCTATAGCTCCATAACCTATAACTGCGTCTGCCAGTGCATGATATATCATACATAGGATTTTTTTATTTGCTACATTTTTTAAAGTAATGAACTTACATAATATGGACCGCAATTTGTTACATAGTGTGTCTACATGATTTTTCCAATTTAGATTTTTGTCAATAGTTAGGCCAAGGTATTTGAATGTTTCAACGACTTCTAAACTTCTACAATTACAATCTTTTTCTTTTTTATGCAGGCACTCATATGTGTGTCCAATTACATTAATAGACTTCAAATTCGTTTTTAAATAGGGAGAACTTATAATCATACACTTAGTCTTTACTACATTTAAAATAATCCCATTATCATGTGACCATTTTATTATGTTTATAAAATCTTCCTGAATACATTGTTCAATCTTAGCTATATCTTTATCTGCGTACAGAAGGCATGTATCGTCGGCATACATATATATTGAACAGTTACGGACCACATTAGTTATGCTATTTACGTGCATAATGTACCCCACTGGGCCATATACCGACCCGGTCGGGACACCGGTCAGCACCTCTGCGTCGTCGCCTTCGACTCCGTCGATAGCGGCGCGCAGGGTCCTTCGAGACAGGTACGCCCGGAACCATTTCAGCATTGGACCACGAACACCACACTCATCCATCGCCTGCACCAGCTGTTCGTGGTCCAATGTGTCAAATGCTTTTTTAAAATCAATAAAAAGTATACCTACGTACTTCTTCTTATCTAAGTTACTGTATACTTCATCTGTAAAATCTGCCAAGGCTGTGGAGGTACTACGACCCGGTCTAAAACCATACTGCTTATCATTGATAATATTGTTTTTCTCCAAAAAAGCACTTATTTGTTTTATTACAATTTTTTCAGTTATTTTATTAATTATAGACAAAATCGCTATGGGCCTATAATTTCCATAATCTAAGTGGTCACCTTGTTTATATATAGGCCGTATAATAGCTTGTTTTAATTCATCTGGGTATTTTCCCATAGATACACACATATTTACAAAATTCGCTAAAACGGGACTTATTTCTCTTGAAACATATTTTAAATCTTGCATCCTGATCCTATCCCTACCCGGCGATTTTGTACTCATAGTACCTAAAACCTTCTCGACATCGCTGTGATTTATTTTTTGGAATCTAAAACTGACATTACATTGGTTAACATACCTTTCGCGATCTAGAAACTTGGTGTTACAGGTATGTTTAATATCAACTATTTCTTGAGTAAATGTGTTAGCGAATTTTGTGCATATGTTTTTAACAGAATCAGTTTTTCCTAGGTATTTCATAACTACGGAGTCGACAGTCGGTTTGGGGGCCCCTAGCCAAGAGTTTATTGTAGCCCAAATTTTTCTAATATTATTTTCACATCTTTTTATTTCACTCTGTTTACATGTGTATATATATTTATTAGTCAAATTTCTAAAATTAGTGTAATTTAATCTATTAGTGGCATTTTTTGGATTATTCTTCCATATTCTAAAAAGTTCGTCCCTTCTTTGTAACATGTTACTAATAGCACTATCCATCCACGGCTCCCGTTTTTTTCTTTTTTTGTGATTAAGGGTAATTTTTGATTGTTCATAAATCGAATTAAAAAGATTAAACATTTTTTTATACAATATAATAGGACACGTAATGCATTTAAATTCACTCCAGTTCACTTCGTCCAGTTTTTCTTTAATTATATTAGAATTCAACACACATACCGATGAGTCCGATGACCCTCCATACTTTTGTTTACTCGAACAGCTGATCCTGGTCGCTATAGATGCACCTACAACATAATGGTCGGATAGTTTGTATGTGAGAATGTGTGCGGCTAGGCGATGCGCGGGCGCACGCACCCACACATGGTCGATGCACGTAGATACTAGCCGGCCTGCCGTTATCTCTTCCCGCGTACACTGGTTTATCAGACAGAGTAGGCCGCGTCCACATAAAGTACTTTTATAAGCCTCGGTCGTGTTGTTAGAAGTCATTAAGTCGATATTTGCGTCACCCGTTAATATTATATGATCCTTATCTGGTATATCCTTTATTATTCTATCTAAATCTTGTATAAAACGTAACTTATTTGTGTTAGGTGGTCTGTAGGTTCCTATTATATGCGTGGATCTTTTTGAAACACTTATCACTGCATGTATTGCTTCCATTGCAGGTCCCTGTTGTGTACTTTTTATATTTACTTCAATATTATTTTTCGTGTACATTATTAATCCTCCACCTCTACGATTCTCTCTCGTAACTGAATGCATATCGTATCCATGGATAAAATAAATCGGTAACTCTTCTTTTCTTACGTTAATTTCGCTTAATATTATGACGTCTAAGGTTTGCTCTGTTTTTTCAAGAAAACATAACAGCTCATTAAAGTTTTTACGTAGTGATCTTATGTTCAAATGAATTATTTGAAACTCTTGCGCAGATTTCTTTATATAATTTCTCCATTTATCTATACTCTCAAATCTAGTAAACTCAAAATTATCGTTTATTTCTTCAAGTTTGTCTCCCATAAAATTCGGTATTTAAATCTAACTAGTAGTGTGTATACACCCTAGCGTACAAGCTATTGAGACGCAGCTAACGACGTTGAATCGGTGTCTGTACCTAGGTGTTTCGCTATATCGGTGTCGGATTTAATTTGATATATTCTGGAAGCTTCGGTTTTTTTAATTAATATTTTTAGGTCTTGTACCCATATATATTTATAAGTTCCTTTAAGCGAAGTTTTTGCGTTCCAAAATACCTTCCTTAATTGTTTTGTGAGGTTCTCATTAATATATATACGGTTACCGTTATTATTGTCAAATATATCCTTATTACACAGACTTGTTTTCTTCAGCTTGAGCCAGGCGGCACGGTGGACTTTAGAGCGCAGCTTGATAACAATCGGTCTCGGGCGCGACTCGTCTTGCTTTTGTCGCCCTACCCTCCTTACAGATTCGATACCGGTACAGTCCAGATTCATTTTTTCAGCAATTTTTTTGACTATGGTACCTGTCTGCTCGTTAGTCGCTTCCTCTACTCCTACCAATTCAATCTCTTCTTCAACTTCCTTCATCTCTAACTGTGTAATACGTTCCTCAAGTGACTCGTTTATTTTTTGCAAGTGTACATTTTTCCTTTCTAGCGCAGTAATCTTGTTTTCAGCATTTTTTTTGAACTCTGTCATTATCTGATACTGTTCCGAGTAGAACTCCACACTCTCAGTTAAGCTCTCAATTTTTTCTTGTAAACTAAAAATTACTCGGTGACGCGGGGGTGTTACTTCGAGCGGTCGGTGCGGCCGAGCATGCTCACTCTAAAGGGGAGGAGGAACTGTTCTGTGCCAAGCATGGGCTGCGAGAGAAGGTATTGTGTAGTGTATATGTCAATGACAATCTGCAGGTAATTAACGGCCAGATAGCTGGCCGGCGGCCGGAAACCTGCAATTACTCGGCGACCCGGGGGTGTTACTTCGAGCGGTCGGTGCGGCCGAGCATGCTCACTCTAAAGGGGAGGAGGAACTGTTCTGTGCCAAGCATGGACTGCGAGAGAAGGTATTGTGTAGTGTATATGTCAATAGCAATCTGCAGGTAATTAACGGCCAGATAACTGGTCGGCGGCCGGAAACCTGCAATTGACAACGTTTCAAAATTTTCGATGTCCCTAAATCGAAAACCATTTCGAGATAATATACGCACGTAGATCACAAAAATATATTTTTTATATTTTTTTTCGCAATATTTTTGTTTAAAATCTTAAAAATGGTTTAAAGGGGAAGTGACGTCACGTAGCTGATTCAGAGCTGCCACTATAACCAAAAATATCTTGTGGTTGGAATGTCACTTGTGTTTGGCATTGACATTTGACACTTGTTACCGTTCTTCGTCGTTTTCTTACGTGTATGAAACATCACTTGTGACGTCATTGAGCTGATTTTTGACGTTTGTAACTTACGCTCTTTCTGCTCGAAGTAGTAATAAAAAGGGATTTTCGCCCGAAAATAGCCATTTTTTTTTAAATAAAAAAATACGTGTATCTTTTAATATTGAGTTCTTTCAAAACAGACAATAAAAACTAGGACTAAAAAATATGAAATGTTGTCAATTACTTGGCGACCCGGGGGTGTTACTTCGAGCGGTCGGTGCGGCCGAGCATGCCCACTCTAAAGGGGAGGAGGAACTGTTCTGTGCCAAGCATGGGCTGCGAGAGAAGGTATTGTGTAGTGTATATGTCAATGGCAATCTGCAGGTAATTAACGGCCAGATAACTGGCCGGCGGCCGGAAACCTGCAATTACTCGGCGACCCGTGGGTGTTACTTCGAGCCGTCGGGGCGGCCGAGCATGCTCACTCTAAAGGGGAAGAGGAACTGTTCTGTGCCAAGCATGGGCTGCGAGAGAAGGTATTGTGTAGTGTATATGTCAATGGCAATCTGCAGGTAATTAACGGCCAGATAACTGGCCGGCGGCCGGAAACCTGCAATTACTCGGCGACCCGTGGGTGTTACTTCGAGCCGTCGGGGCGGCCGAGCATGCTCACTCTAAAGGGGAAGAGGAACTGTTCTGTGCCAAGCATGGGCTGCGAGAGAAGGTATTGTGTAGTGTATATGTCAATGGCAATCTGCAGGTAATTAACGGCCAGATAACTGGCCGGCGGCCGGAAACCTGCAATTGACAACGTTTCAAAATTTTCGATGTCCCTAAATCGAAAACCATTTCGAGATAATATACGCACGTAGATCACAAAAATATATTTTTTATATTTTTTTTCGCAATATTTTCGTTTAAAATCTTAAAAATGGTTTAAAGGGGAAGTGACGTCACGTAGCTGATTCAGAGCTGCCACTATAACCAAAAATATCTTGTGGTTGGAATGTCACTTGTGTTTGGCATTGACATTTGACACTTGTTACCGTTCTTCGTCGTTTTCTTACGTGTATGAAACATCACTTGTGACGTCATTGAGCTGATTTTTGACGTTTGTAACTTACGCTCTTTCTGCTCGAAGTAGTAATAAAAAGGGATTTTCGCCCGAAAATAGCCATTTTTTTTTAAATAAAAAAATACGTGTATCTTTTAATATTGAGTTCTTTCAAAAAAAAAAATAATAAAAACTAGGACTAAAAAATATGAAATGTTGTCAATTACTTGGCGACCCGGGGGTGTTACTTCGAGCGGTCGGGGCGGCTGAGCATGCCCACTCAAAAGGGGAGGAGGAACTGTTCTGTGCCAAGCATGGGCTGCGAGAGAAGGTATTGTGTAGTGTATATGTCAATGCCAATCTGGAGGTAGTTAACGGCTAGATAACTGGCCGGCGGCCGGAAACCTGCAATTACTTGGCGACCCGGGGGTGTTACTTCGAGCGGTCGGGGCGGCCGAGCATGCCCACTCTAAAGGGGAGGAAGAACTGTTCTGTGCCAAGCATGGGCTGCGAGAGAAGGTATTGTGTAGTGTATATATATATAGTGCAATATTTATTTATATTATTATTTTTATTTTATTTTTATTTTTTATTAGTTTTTATATTTTTTGTGTTTTTTTTTTTTTCTTGTTTTGTATTCTGTAATTTGGGCAATAAAACTTTTTTTTATTCTATTATATGTCAATGGCAATCTGCAGGTAATTACTGGCCGTTAATTACCTTTTGACAACTAGTGATAAATAAATAAATATCTTGGGTCATCTTCCTTTTACCCGAGCAATGGAAAACAGCTACTGTCACCCCCAGTATACAAAAAGGGCAACAAGCTTGAACCATCCAACTACCGGCCAATAAGTCTTACTAGTGTGGCATGTAAGGCTATGGAGAAAATTATAGTTAAACATATAAGAGGATTTCTGGCCTTGCATAGTGTGATAGGTGACCAACAGCATGGTTTCTGCCCGCATCGATCTACAGTATCCAACTTGTTATCCTGCCTTTCTTCCTGGACAAAAAAATTTGATAACAGGGACCCTACAGATGTAATTTATCTTGACTATGAAAAGGCATTTGACAAAGTTCCCACAGAAAGGCTACTTCTTAAACTAGAACATTTGGGAATTCGTGGGAGACTGTTACTATGGATAAGGGCTTTCCTGCAGCAAAGAACCTTTGACGTTAGAGTTGGTTTGACCAAGTCTCAGCAACGACGGATTACCAGTGGAGTACCACAAGGTTCAGTCCTAGGCCCGGTGCTTTACATACTGTACACGGTTGACCTTCCACAGCGCATCAAGTGCAGTATTAGTACCTTTGCGGATGATACTAAACTATTTTCTAACCCACTCGTTGACTATAACCAACTACAAAATGATTTAGATGCCATAGCAAGCTGGTCTAAGGAATGGTTGATCAATCTAAACTCTACCAAATGTACAGTTCTCCATATAGGAAATCGTAATCCCCGCCTGACTTATAACTTGGAAGGCGTTCCACTAAAGGCTGTACGAACACAAACTGACCTGGGCGTTAAGATCTCCGAAAATTTGAAATGGGAAGAGCACATATCCACTACAGTCAAAAAAGCCAGAAGTATAATTTACCTGATCAGAAAAGCTTTCAAAACTATTACACCAGATATGATGCTGAAAATATACAAATCTTACGTCAGACCTATACTGGAGTACGCTTTTCAAGCCTGGAGTCCCTACTTTGCCAAAGACATTGAGATGCTAGAGAAAATCCAACGTAGCTTCACAAAACTGCCAAGGCAACTTAAAAACAAGCCATATGAGGAAAGGCTAAAAGAACTAAAGCTAACTACTTTAAAAGACCGCAGAAAACGTGGGGACCTAATAGAGACGTATAAGATACTAACTAAACATTACGACCTCAAGGATTTTCATGTGATGTTCAAGCGTAATAACAACACTCGTCTGAGAGGTCATCACTTAAAGCTAGAGAGTATCAGATCTCACAGTAACCCTTTTAAACACTTTTTGAGCAACCGAGTAGTGAGATGTTGGAACAAACTCCCAGAGGACGTGATCTCAGCTCAAAATGTGAATAAGTTTAAAAATTGACTAGACAAGTACATCACATCTACAACTTGACTATGATTATTGTCACAATGATCACTGGATACAGGCTACATCAGTTTTCTAACTGCCTGCCTGCTTCTTATTAAATAATAATAATAATAATAAAAACGAGATAACCGCCATGTGGGATGTTGACTCGACGATCATAGTCCCGATAGTCGTTACAGCGAACGGTTTAATAGCGAAGAGTCTCGACCAACATCTTAAGAGTCTCTCGCTAGATGGCTGGATCAAGGGTCAGATGCAGAAGGCGGTAATCCTGGAAACGGCGCGGATAGTCCGTCGGTTCCTCTCTCTGCGGCCTTAACCACCGGCAGCTTGGGCCCGCCCCGTTGCCGGCGGCACCCTAGGTTAGGTTTTTTATAATGTGTTTATGTGTTTTGTATTGTTTTTGTATGTTTTATTGTATTTTACTTTTATAGACATTTGTATAAAAAACCTAACTTAAGAGAATAGAAAAATAAAGGAAAGAATAATAATAATAATCTTACCAAAATTGACCTAGTCCCACGGTAAGCTCAATTAAAGCTTGTGATGTGGGTACAAAGTGACAATATACAGGGTGTAAGTCTAATACGGGCGAAGCTCTTAACGGGAGTTAGTTTACGACATAATAAGTACATTCAAATAACTTTTACTTAAAATTAGAGCAACAAAATTTTCCATACAAAATAATTCGGCGCGCAATGTAGAGCAACATACGCGAGTTAAACACTCGATGACAGCTAATTTCAAAAGCAGATGACATAACTGCCATATCAACAATAACAAATGTTCGTACCTACATTGCTACTCCGATAGTCTTAAAAAAGATTTGTGGGGTCATAATTAAGAGTAACTTTAAAAAAACCTTGTAATCCATGAATACACTAATGAATCCCATGCCTGGTTTAATTGATCGCCCGTATTAGACTTACACACTGTATACAGTCAAGTGCAAAAATAAGTATCGAAAGAATCCGTTCATAAATATGTTACGACGTTCTTATTACACAGAATTAGAGTGCACTGGGACATATTTTTGAACGTTTTTGTATACCCCTTATTTTGTCTTCGACTGTAATTGTACATTGATTAGATATACTTGTATTGTATCTATTGAGATAGATATACTTTTTACATATAGATACTTTAGTACATAGATAGCCACGACCAAGGAACAAATATTTGTGATAAATAAATGCACAAAAAATGCCCTCGCCGCGATTTGAATCTGGAACTTCCAGTTTCGTAAGCAGGGTCTACTACCAACAAGGCTACGGAGGCTGACAATCTGCCGTTACTCAACTAGAATTTGTTATATGTGCATGGGCTGCGAAAGTAGGTATTTTTTTGCAGTGTATTGTACAAATGTACATGTATTAATAGCTGGTTCTACACAAAATGGGCAGCGTGGGTAGGCCCCCCAAAAGGTGGATTGATGGCGTACTGAAAGTCGCAGTAGTCCGCTGATACCGTTGGCGCAGGAACCGGTCACTATGGCAATCTTTAGGGGAGGCCTATGCTCAGCAATGGACGTATTTCGACTGATATGACGATGATGAAATTAAATGCACAGTTTAAATCGCTATTTCATTCTCTAACAGCACCTAACTCATTCCATTATTTTGCTGCTAAGCCATAATGTTCGGTTCACATTATTCCAGTTTAGTAATCCAGCGGTCTAATCCAGTCCAGTGCTGGACTGGAGCATATTGTTTACATTACTCCAGTATTTTAAGAGTAGCTGGATTAAAACACATAGCTGACAATGATCTAGTACTGGTTTGGAACTGGAATGGCTGTCTACATTATTCCAGTGCCGCTGGATTGAGTGAGCTGGAATGAAAAGTTGACGGTCTTTCCAGTCACTGGACTGGAATGCTCACTGGAATGAAAGCATTCTATTGCATTCCAGTGTCTGTTCACATTATTCCAGTAGCATTCCAGCCCAGCAATCCAATCCAGTACTGGAATGCTACTGGAAAAATGTGAACAGACACTGGAATGCACTAGAATGCTTCCATTCTAGTGAGCATTCAGCAATCCTACGAACAAATAAAACATGGAAGCCGCACGCCATATTAAAATGCCTTTCAAAAATTTTAGTTGACATGTGTCACCCCCTGTTCAATGCATCACGGCAATGAATTTCAATATCAACCTATAATAACTGCCGTTTAAAAATAGTTGTGATTGGTCCGTCAAAGTTTTGATTGGCTATATTCTAGAAACATTTGTCAAAAGTGTTGCGCCGAAATCTGCGCGGTGTTAACGTAAAAGGGTAGTTCTATGCGATTATTCAGTCGCAACAATCAAGTCATTACCATTCCCAAATTACTGACGAACTGCGTATAAATAGTGGAGTCATTTTCGATTATCTTGTAGCAGACGCATGTTTGTCTGCTATTCTGGCATAATAGTCTCGTTTGCTTTTATAAAACGGTAAATAAAGTGGTGATGGTAATGAACAAAAAAAAACGCGTAACAAAATCGCATAGAAACACCGAAAAGCGCTGTCCTGCCCATCTTGGCACAATTGAACGAATTTTTTTGGGGGCATTTTTGATCTGGCGTTAGATGTCCATGTTATATATGGTCGCAGCAGCAATCCAATCCAGTACTGGAATGCTACTGGAATAATGTGAACCGGGCATAACAAAACCGTATTTTTCAGGCCATCAAAGAAATCCGCAAACTTCGCAAGCAGCTAACCTCAGAGATCAACCTGAGTGTAGCCAATGTGAACGTGACAGTAGACCCCGCTATGGCGCCGCCAGATGATAGACAAGCGAGGTTACTACGACAGTTATTGCTGAGCGGATTGGGCGACCAAGTAGGACGGAAAATCGGACTCGATGAGGTCAAAGAAGGTTAGTTCCTTAAAGTCCACATAAATGTCTGTAGATGCCGGTATAGCGCCAGATGATAACTTCTTTTATGTGGGTTGGGAAACCAATTGGGACGGAAGATCGACCTCGATGATGTCGAAGATGGTTAGTTAAATAAAGTCCACCTAGATGTGCTTGTAGATGACGGTATAGTGCTATCAGATGATAGACAAGCGAGGTTACTACGACAGCTTCTACTTAGCGGTTTGGGCGATCAAGTAGGACGGAAGATCGGACTGGATGAGGTCAAAGAAGGTTAGTTCCGTAAAGGTCTTCGCACACTATAACAACTCCAACGCGGCAGTAACTGTACTCAGACTCACGATGAGTAGTCAACTTGTTGATCCACCCAATGGTAACTAGTGGTTGCATTTATATTACACCTAATATGTTCTGCAACGCCTCATTTGCTAAATGGAAACGTGGGTTTTGATGAAAAGTTTGAAATAGTCCATCATTATGTAAAACTTTTAAACAAACAAAACCTTTCACAGGCGAAGACAAACGCAAATTCAAATACGCCTACCACTGCGGCGATTTAGAAGAACCAGTACATCTCCACTCTCAATCCATACTCCGTCGCACCATCCCTGAATGGGTGGTATACCAGGAGCTATACGAGACGGGTGGTGACGACAAACGGAAGATGGTGATCAAAAACGTGACGGCCATAGAACCGGAATGGCTGCCGAGCTATGTTCCTCAGTTGTGCAATCTTGGTAAGCTTTTTGGATATTACTTTCTTTTTGCATCTAAGAAACTAGTCATAGCGAGTAGTGAAACGAAGAAAAGATAAGCGCTTCCGTATAAATAAAAGAGACACAGTTTATAGTTCACTGGTTAGCTAGTAAATAGAAACATCGCCGAGTCTTTTTGGTCCATACGAAAGCGCTTATGTTTTCGTTTTTATAGCCGACAGCTTATAGCTTACTCAAATGGAGCCATAGTCTAAAGTCTATGACAATCCATGGTGCTTGGCGACCTAAAAGCCAGTATACTTTCCAATCCATACTCCGTCGTATCATCTTCGAATGGGTGGTATACCAGGAGCTATAAGCGACGGGTGGTGACGACAAACGGAAGATGGTGATCAAAAACGTGACGGCCATAGAACCGGAATGGCTGCCGAGCTACGTTCCTCAGTTGTGCAATCTTGGTAACTTTTTTGGATATTACTTTCTTTTTACGTCTAAGAAACTGGTCATAGCGAGTAGTGAAACGAAGAAAAGATAAGCGCTACCGTGTAAATTAAAGAGACACATTTTATAATTCACTGGTTAGCGAGAAACATCGCCGAATCTTTTTGGTCCATACGAAAGCGCCTATGTTTTCGTTTTTATAGCCGACAGCTCATAGCTTACTCAAATGGATCCATAGTCTAAAGTCTATGACAATCCAAGGTGCTTGGCAATCTAAAAGCCAGTATACTTTCCAATCCATACTCCGTCGTATCATCTTCGAATGGGTGGTATACGAGACGGGTGGTGACGACAAACGGAAGATGGTGATCAAAAACGTGACGGCCATAGAACCGGAATGGCTGCCGAGCTATGTTCCACAGTTGTGCAATCTTGGTAAGCTTTTTGGATATTACTTTCTTTTTGCATCTAAGAAACTAGTCATATAACGAAGAAAAGATAAGCGCTACCGTGTAAATAAAAGAGACACAGTTTATAGTTCACTGGTTAGCTAGTAACTAGAAACATCGCCGTGTCTCTTTGGTACATAAAGTGTATTCATCCTTACTTATCTTGTAAACAAACAAAACGTCGATGATGACCAAAAACAATCACTAGTGATTAGAAATGTCGATATAATGAAATGTCTGCGATAATTTCACTACTTACGTAAATAGAAGATTATCAATTTTGCATCGTCTGTCAGGAAGAGAATGATTGAATGATTGATTTCAATATGCTTTTGATATAATATTGTACTAATGTACAATATTATATCAAAAGCATATTGAAATCAACAACAACATATTTGGTAAATTAGTGTAATTTATTTTAATTTCATTTTTCCCTAGTTGTACTTTAAGTATTAATATCGATATATTGTCATGCCAACATTACGGTACATAGACAATCCTGACATCGCAATGTCAGATGTTTTGAAGGCTATCCAACCGTAACAGCGTTTATTGACGAAAATCTTTACAGAAATGATATTTGTCAGTGCTTTTTTGAGTGATTATAATACTTTGCGAGTTTTAAAAGTATGCAACAACATTTGACGTGATGATTATTGTATAGTTGCAGGGAAAAGTGTGATAATGTTTTCGAAAAGTGTTTGTTTACACGATAAGACAAGTAAGGATGAATGCACTTTACGAAAGCGCTTATGTTTTCGTTTTTATAGCCGACAGCTCATAGCTTACTCACTCGCAGTGCACCGGTGCCAAGTCTGGCTGTCCGATGATCTGTTAATATTTCAAAACGATTTCTAGTAAATCTGATAATGCAAAATATTACCCATTTCCATAAAATCCCGAATTATAGCAACAGGCTATACAGCGTGTGTATTTTATACGGGCGAATAATGAATCCAGATATAATATTTGATCCTACGAATCGTATAAGATAATCATTTCATTAAATTTTGTTGTTAATTAAGTGTAATTAATTTTCTATAGTGCAACTCAGCAGCAATGTATGCCGTCCAACTGACATGACACTCGTATGACGCTTAAATACTTATGTCTATGCTAGTTAATGTGGCTACCAAAGGATGCAATACATTGCGTGCTTAATTATTTTGTATGAAAAAATACCTTAGCTTCCTAAAGAAACCTATGTAAACAGGTTTCCTACGTCCGATAGGAATGGCCATTATAATATTCGCCCGTATCAAATACACACCCTGTATATTTTGATGTTGAGTCAACTGCAAAGACGTGTGTCCATTTCATCACCTTATGGAGTTGTAATAAGGTCCAAAATTGCAAAAGTGGATACATTTCTTTGTTCAGTTGAGTGTACTGTGACAATGAAGATGGCCGCTATTTCTTCACAGGGGACCCTCTTATGGACCCAGAGCCAAGGTTCGACGAGAAATCCGGTCGAGTCAAGTGTCACTTCAAAGGTACATTCGGCAAGGCTGGGTGGGAGCTGCCTTTGGTCGAAATCGACTTCCCTGACAAAATCGAGAGATACAGGTATTTGGATCGAAAATTAAACGAGCTCGTCAAAAGTGTTTTAGTCTCAGTCGTGTTAACTTTAATACATTAATATTTCGTACACAAATGGGTGAATTGCCATGGTTACGGTCGCCTGAGTCACGCTGGTTTTATTCAAAATTATGCTACTTAAATTATGCAAGCATGCATGTAGTGCGTATTTGTAGATGGCCCATTAAGGAAAGGCCTTATTAACACCAGAAAAATGTTTGCATAAGGTAGTTTAAGTGGCACAATTTTGCATAAAACCTGCGTGGCTCAGGCGACCGTAACCATGGCAATAACAGACAGAAGAAAGTTGATTCACCCAAGTACATTTAACCACCCTTAATACGATGGTCACACATGCTGGCTTCGCCGTTGTCGCATGAGGCTGGTAGGTTGTGAAAATTATATAAGATAAGATCTCCATGTGACGTGGTAAAAACTATATCATTCGTCAATTGAAAGTAAAAAAAAATAAACAAACCTGCAAACTTGCATTATTGCATAATCATTAATCACTTAGTATCACATACATTTTTAGTTAAAATTATTGATATTTATTAGTATTAGCTTGCGACCATATATAACATGGACGTCTAACGCCAGCTCAAAAATGCCCCCAAATCCAAGATGGGCAGGAGCAGGACATAGCGCTTTTCGTGACACCGCGCATATTTCGGCGCAACATCTTTGACAAATGTTTATTCAATATCGCCAATCAAAACTTTGATGGACCAATCACAACTATTTTTAAATGGCGGTTTAAGTTTTTATAGGTTGACATTCAAATTCATTGCCGTGATGCATTGAACAGGGGGTGACACTTGTCCATTAAAATAAAGGAGCGTTTTTGAAAGGCAATTTAGTATGGCGAGCGGCTTATATGTTTTATTTGTTCGTAGGTATTAACGTAAAAATCTATCTGCGAACGTGTTTCACGATATGTGTCAAAGAAGTCAAATACTACGGAAAGTCATCCATATTTTTTTTTAGAGGCTGCTAAACTATACAACCGCCCGTTTCTTCCACAGATGGTTCGCCCGTTTCCTCCTAGATGGCTCTGTAATACCCAAACTGAAGAAATACGCCAGCTCCCTACTCTCCCCTCCTTCAACGATGGTCAAGAGCTGGGCGAAGCTGCAGCCGCGAACGGAGATATTGTTGAAAACGCTGATTATGAAGAGAGTGGGGAGCAGGGAGGCTTTGTTCAATATGTGGGAAGAGCAGAGCAATTGTAAGTGTACATTTTAGTACATAATAATAATAATAAATAATAATAATAATTAAATTCTTTATTCAGATATCTAGGATCCAGTTAGAAAAATTAACATAAGTAATTAAAATTAACATAAGTAATTAAAATAAAACATTTTCTTATTTACTTATATAACACTATAATACATATATGTACCTACCCAAATCACCGCTGCACACCTCCGTTAGAGATTTCGCAGCATAAATCTTATAAATATATTATCTAACCGAAATCAGAAGGGAATTTTAAAGTACTATTGACACAATAAATGACATAACATTTACCAAGAAAAGAGTTGTTTATAGATGTAATGAGTGATTAATTAATCTTTTGTCTGTAAGTCTCTGCACTTAAACTATATATGAATACTATGAATATATCCTAGATTTGCCTTTCGAGTCCCTTTGTAATCGCGGTTTGATAATACCTAGATATTTTTCTAGCAGGAACGAGAGATTGACAAAATGAAACATCGACAATAACTGTTATCGATGTTTAACTTCGTAAAATGAGGTAACCAAGAAATACAAGACACATCAAGGCTTTTTTTAATAAGGTCAATGCGGGTAAGACCGTCTATTCAGGAAAGTCCGTCTACCAACTAATTTCCACCCCAAACTCAACAGTATAAGACGCATATGACGGACTTTCCTTCGAAATAAAATATGCCGGACTTAGCCACACTGACCTTATCTTATATTTCATATTAATTATTGCCTATGGCGTTGTAGTATTTTTTTGTCGTATCTTTGGATGAGTACAAGAATGCAAAACATATTCAAAACGCTACTTAATTTTTTTAAATATCTTCTAACAAAATTAAGTAGCGTTTTGAATATGATTTGCATTCTTGTAATTTATTTCTACGTTACGGCCCATTTCTTATTTTTAAATTTATTTATCGACTACTGCAAAACTTATCGATAACAATTATGTCGATGTTTAACCCTTAGGTGCATACAGTATCAAAAACGATACGACCGAAATGACACATGTCGAAATAAGTAATCAATTGCGACTGTCACGCTGAGCAACAGAGTTCTAATTGGCATCGATTGTTTACATAAGTCATTTCAGAAATAAAATGTGTGATACCATATGCACCTATGGGTTAATTTTGTCAAATCAACAAAAAATCTATTAGAAAAATATCTAGGTATACTTAGAAAACATTAGATGTCATATACCATTTCATGAATAGCGTGGCGTGGCGTGGTAGGCATGACAACACACGACTACTTTAGTGGTTCTTGGGTTAATTATGTTGTTTGGTTTCAGACTTGCTCGACGAGTATTTAAAATGGCTGCCAGAGTCGGCGCACAACGAAGTGACATTATTGTGGCCGCCACTAAAGCCCTGAAATATTGGAATAATATTATGTTAAAAGTAGAATTGTAATAAAATTAATGTATGTTATTATTATATTTTTTTACTGTTACCTTTCATCCAATCCTGCACATTGTATACACGACTTTATAGTAATAGGGTTATTTTTTACATTTTTTGAGCATCTAAATCTTCTACCTTGACTATAGGTACAGTCTATTTATAAAACGTAAACATTACAATCAAAATGATAAAAGGATGTTGTTGTATACAACTGTGCTATTTTTAGATAATAGCGGTCATTAGTTTAACATCTATAAGTTTTATTCTAAATAGTAGGTTTCATGTGTTGATAGCATGTTACATTTGAAATTGAGTGCAATTGAAAAAAATTACCCCAGTAGGTATTTAAACATTTTGCTTTTGATAAACGTCTGCTTTTTTAAACTGATTGACTAAAGTAGGTACCTACTATACATACGTAAGTAAGGATAAATTATGTTATGATAGCAGGCAGATGCAGCATCTGCGGATAATAACACTTGCAAATTCTTTGATCCTTTGATACAGGTAAAAAATAAATGCTAAAAGACACTTTCGAGCATTATTTTTTTCTCAGAATCACGAGCTCTTTCGATCCCAATGTGGAAAAATGTCCCATGGATTTTTCCCTAGTTTGCTTCTATTTTCCATACACTTTGTATGGCGGTAACAAAGGAGGAAATCTGGAAAACGTATGGATATTATGGGCATTTTTTTTCCTTTTGGGATCGAAAGAACTCGTGATTCGTGAAGTGATTTTGAGTACATACTTAGGAATAACCCAAAATTTACCTACAAATTCAAAATTATGAAAATGAACAAAAAAAAGCTAACGAAATGATACTGCTGGAAAAATACCGACTGTTTTTTTTACTCTTTCGCCGCCAATAACTATATGAAGCCAGAATATTTCGTGCTCCACACGCCAAAGAGTTGATATCAAGTCATAAAAATCACCATCATTTGCCAAGTAATAATAAGTTTGTAATAAAATATGATCAAATACCTAATTATTTAATATTGCTTCTAACGCCAAAAACTGTCTAAGTACCTACAACTTACCTAACAATTTAATAACAAATCAAGGCAAAAGTATAGTTTCCCTTTTACCCTTTGAACACCAAGTACCTCTAAAGTGGTCATGTTTTGTCACGCCAGCAGCCATTAAAGAGGTTATCGATCGAGTACAAACAGCAACACAGCTAGGTATACACTTCAGAAATTGGAAATTTTATTTCGTCACTTCCTTCTTCAGATATATACTAGTTTTACCAGGTAGTCTTTTAAACCTACAAGGCATCTCGCACGAGTTTTAGAGATTCGATTAAGCAATCGAGTTTCTTTTTTTTTTTTTGTATGTGGGTATGCATACAACCCTTGCTTATAGCTACACCGCTGCAACGGACCATTCTTTTTTCGTGCGAGGCATCGTACGCACGTTCTCTGCTACACCGAAAATAGTGTTACAAAGTTATGCCCAAACAAAGAAAAGTTCCCGATCATTATGATCGGGTCCTATCGGACTTCAACAAAGGGCGAAAACGGTTACGAATCATCAGTTCGTCTGACTCGGAAAATAATTCGGGTAAGTACAAAGTGTTCATTAAAGTGATTTATCTAGTGCTTATTTGCTTACTGAACTCAAAATAAATCAATAGCGCGTTTTGCCTGGAAGTTAACCGTGGGTTAACTCGGTGGCATGTATTATAAAACGCGTCAACCTGGAGGTTAACCGCGGGTTAACACGATGGTTTGAATAAGCCTAGAGGAAAACCGGGGGTTTTCACAAAGGCAAGCAATGATTATCTTTAATAGAAATCATTATTATTCATAATAATCTGGCTTATAATTTTGCACCACGAGGTTGACCGCGGGTTAACTCTTGGCTGTTATGTAATTTAAAAATGTATTACAGTGCTATACTGTCAAGATATTAACTGTAGGTTAATACCTGACATCAAGTCCATGTTTTAAATTACGGTGAAATCACTAGGTTTCCCTACCGATACCGCACACGTGATTTAACTTATAACGGCTTCTTCTCCTTTCAGAATCCGAGCCCGATGTTACTGACGAAACCGCGTTACCTAACGAGGACGCTATAGATTTCGAGAACAAAGACAAAGAGTCTCCGTTACCGGAAACAAGTGTAGGCATCCCAGATTGTGCCCTGGACCCTGAAATATTAGTGGCACTAGGAGAAGCGACAGAAGAGTGCCCAAAATATGGGCAAAAGATTCATGATAATCTGGCGCAACTTTGGTTGCCCATCTTGAGAAAGGGACTAAAATCGGAGGCTAAAGAAAAACTTCTTAAACAGTATCTAGTACCGGAAAACTGTACACTTCTCCAAGCCCCGAAATTAAACCCTGAAATCTCAGCAGCGGTATCTGATGTGACAAGAAATAAGGACAAACGCGTTGAGGGGGTTCAACAACAAATCGGTCTCGGAATCACGTCTTTAAACAGGGGGCTCACACTGCTACTCGAGAATTCCAGTAACAGACTGCAAGCTATAACGCTTTTAAGTGACAGTTGCCGCATTCTTTGCGATGTCCACCACAACGAAACGGAGGCAAGAAAGAAATTTGTCACGCCAGGATTAGACAAAGCGTTCCTTAACATCATTACTGATGTCGACAGGGACGAGACGCTCTTCGGAAATAAACTTTCCGAAAAAAGTAAAGCGTCTAAGGCCATTGAAAAACAGGGGTCCCAAATCAAAAAATCGGCACCGGCTTATAAGGCTCCGTCTACACCTACTGCTTCAGCATCGACCAGCCGACCACGATACCAGGGAAACTGGACAGGCCCTCCTCGGTACTCCTCGAGCGAGTTCAGGGGGGGCGCGGGGGTCACAGGAAGACGTACCCAGCAGGTCGCAGATCGACTCAAGCTCAAGCGACGACGAAGCCTCAAGCTCCTACCAAGTCCCGTGCAACGACTTAACTGTAAAGGTACACGCAGGTCGTATTCAAAGCTATTTTGAGTGCTGGTTTAAAGTAACAGATAATCCCGTAGTACTGAAATGGATATCTGAAGGATTTTCGATACCGTTTTGTTCAAAGGTTGAACAAAAATGGGTACCAGTTAACTCTTTATCATGTAACGAAGAGGCCGATATGCTCTTAGCTATTAATAATCTATTAACCCTTAGGTGCATATGGTATCACACATTCTATTTCTGAAATGACTTATGTAAACAATCGATGCCAATTAGAACTCTGTTGCTCAGTGTGACAGTCGCAATTGATTACTTATTACGACATGTGTCATTTCGGTCGTATCGTTTTTGATACTGTATGCACCTAAGGGTTAAGCCTTGGGGCGGTTTCAGTTTGTGAGCGCACTGAGGGTGATTTTATATCGCCAATTTTTTTAGCTCCTAAATCCAACGGCGGGAAGCGTTTTATCTTGAATTTAAAGTCCCTAAACAAATACATTCCAAAATCTCATTTCAAGATGGAAGACCATAGGACAGCAGCAAAATTGATACCAAAAGATGGCTATTTATGTACAATAGACTTTAAGGAAGCTTATCTTTTGGTACCAATCCATACCGCCGACAGAAAATACCTTCGCTTTGTATTTAAGGATCAAGCTTATGAATTTAATGCCCTGCCCTATGGTCTGTCCGAAGCACCGCGAGTATTTACAAAAATTATGAAGGAAGTCATAACCTTTCTTAGAAACCGCGGGCACAGATCAGTAATTTATCTCGACGACATTTTGTGCATTGGCGATACATACACTGAGTGTGTGTAACGTAAACGAGACTTTGGAATTGCTGCGCTGTTTAGGTTTTGTCGTAAATTTCGAAAAAAGTGTTCTAAAACCTCAGCAAACTTGCAAATTTTTAGGTTTCATATTCGACACAGCCAATCTAACCATTTCTCTGCCTACTGACAAACGAAATAGGATAGCACAATTAGTCCATAAATACTGTGCACTGCCCACATGTTCTATCAGGGAGTTTTCTCAACTGATTGGAGTACTCGTCGCAGCTTGTCCTGCAGTCAAATATGGCTGGTCGTATACGAAAATATTAGAGCGACAAAAATACATAGCGTTACTTAATTCTAAGAACGAATTTGAAGCCAAAATTAAACTCCCTGCTGCTATTTTGCCAGACCTGCATTGGTGGAAGCAAAACATCCATTCAACTACTAACGCGATGAGGTCTGATGAAGATTTTTCATTAGAAATATTTTCAGACGCATCTCGGACAGGCTGGGGCGCCTACTGCCAAAATAAACGAGTAAACGGTGGTTGGAAAGATGACGAGTTGACTTTCCATATCAACTATTTGGAGCTCCTTGCAGTATTTATGGGGCTAAAGTGTTTCGCTCGAAATCTTCGTAATTGTGCTATCCTATTACGAGTAGATAATACGACAGCGATTAGCTATATCAATCGTATGGGAGGCATTCAATTTACGCACTTGAATGATTTGTCAAAGTCTATTTGGCAGTGGTGCGAGCAGCGAGACATTTGGCTTTTTGCGTCCTATATCAACACGAAGGACAATGTCGAAGCTGACCAGGAGTCCCGTAAAATTAACCACGACACTGAGTGGGAACTGGCAGATTGGGCTTTCCAATCCATAGTTCACAACTTTGGCCAACCCAAACTAGACCTGTTCGCGTCTCGCACCAACGCGAAATGCAAAGATTATATCTCATGGAAGAGGGACCCGGATGCTGTGGCCATTGATGCATTTACCATCAATTGGACTAGTACTTATTTTTACGCATTCCCACCTTTCGCGCTAGTTTTGAAATGCTTAAGAAAAATACAGAGCGATAAAGCGACTGGAATATTGGTGTTCCCGTACTGGCCAGGGCAGCCTTGGTTCCCTCTTTTAAGGAGAATGCTAAGGTCAAAAATCATCTATTTTACTCCTAAAAGAGACCTCCTTCAATCGCGTTACAGATCCCTGCATCCGATGCACAAGAGGCTTACCCTGGGGGCCGCGAAGCTCTCCGGCACGCTTTCACACGGCGTAACATCCCAGTGGCAGCCTTAGATTTAATGATGTCTTCAGTCGCGGATAGTACTTTGAATCAATACTCTTCTACTTACAAGCTTTGGTGGCAATTTAGTCTCAGAAGTAAGATTGATCCTTTTAACCCAAACACTTCGGACGTTCTATTATTTTTGTCGGAACAATTTAGTAAAGGCAGTTCTTATGGCACTATTAACAGCCATAGATCAGCATTGTCGCTGCTCATCGGCGAGCACCTAGGTTCCGACGAAAACATAAAACGACTGATGAAAGGTGTTTCTAAAACAAAGCCACCAGCTCCTAAGTACACGCATACATGGGATCCACGGGTCGTACTCGATCATGTGTCTAATTGGTTTCCCAATAGAGATCTGTCACTTGAAAAGATCACCAAAAAGCTTTGTGTTTTACTAGCACTCTGTACAGGACACAGAGTACAAACATTTTCCCTTATTAAGATCTCTAAAATGGTAAAATGTTTGAATGCTTGGCATATTCCAATTATAGACATGATTAAAACATCGGGCGTGGGACGTGATCAACCGGTGTTGATTCTCCCTTATTATACAGATAACCCTAAGATCTGCCCGGCCGCAACTTTAGACGATTACTTGTTTGTTACATCTAAGTTGAGAACAACTAACTTAGACTCTCTCTTAATCACACATAAGAAGCCCTATAGACGGGCATCTTCACAGTCAATCAGTAGGTGGGTAAAACAGACATTGGCGGAGAGTGGTGTCGACGTGACAGTGTTCGGCGCACACAGCACGCGACACGCATCCACTTCGGCGGCAGCCTCCGCGGGCGTCAGCCTTGACACCATAAGAAAAACAGCTGGTTGGACTAGCACATCCCAAACCTTCGCTAGGTTTTATAATCGTCCTATTTCAGACCCAACTACCTTTGCCAAGTCTGTTCTATCTCTATCCAATGAGCAATAAAGACATTGCCATTTACAATAATAAATCATCGATTTGATTAGGTATCAGGTCAATTGTTTAAGTGTGTATACTTTGAAAATCAAATAAAACTTTTGATTAGCTGTAAACGTTTTATTTTAATAAAACTATCTCTGAACATCTACCTGGTAAAACTAGTATATATCTGAAGAAGGAAGTGACGAAATAAAATAGATGATCAAACGAACTTCTCAAGTGAAGTTCGATCACTATTTTGTGAGTCACTTCCTTCGAAGATATATAGAAACACCCACCCGTCCCGAACCCCGGGAAAAGTTTATTTTATTTTCATCTCTAAAAAATGATCCGTTGCAGCGGTGTAGCTATAAGCAAGGGTTGTATGCATACCCACATACAAAAAAAAAGAAACTCGATTGCTTAATCGAATCTCTAAAACTCGTGCGAGATGCCTTGTAGGTTTAAAAGACTACCTGGTAAAACTAGTATATATCTTCGAAGGAAGTGACTCACAAAATAGTGATCGAACTTCACTTGAGAAGTTCGTTTGATCATCTATATTGCATGAAAGAGAATCACACTTACAGTCACATGTCAGTTACATAGGAATGTTGAGCCACTTGGCAATGGATGCAATTTGGTCGTGTAATATTATGGGTTCGGTATTTTTCGTTAGTAGGCACGATCGCGACATTTCCGATGGTCCCCGATGATATGTCATCGAATCTTTGTTGCGTCAAAATTTCAGTATTTGAAAACTAGTTGACATAATAAAAATTCCTTCTTCTACGAAAATTAAGAATTAGCTATCGGCCATGATTAGACGCTAGATGTCGTTGTTCCTTGTGGAAACCGGATAACGATAGTTCTTCATAGATTTGTCTAAAACCGTTTAGTAATTTTATTTCGGTTTCTTCAAATCGGATTTCTTGATTTATCTGACATTTATAGGTGAGGTATTTTTCCAAGTCAAGATATTTTTACAAATAGCCATGTTATCAGGCAATTTTCAGTCAGCCTCCGTAGCCTAGTTGGTAGTGACCCTGCCTACGAAGCTGGAGGTTCCGGGTTCGAATCCCGACGAGGGCATTATTTGTGTATTTATTTATCACAAATATTTGTTCCTTGGTCATGGATGTCTATTTATATAAGTAGCTATATGTATCTATCTATTATATATATCGTCGCCTAGTACCCACATCACAAGCCTTAATTGAGCTTACCGTGGGACTAGGTTGATTTGTGTAAGATGTCCTAAGATATTTATTTATTTAATTTTAAATTATTTTTTTCATTGACAGAGACAAATGCTATTGCTGTCTTTATTATAATTCATCACATCTCTTAGTTGACGTTAGTTGAATACTGATGTAACCTTTGTGGAAATATGGTAGATAGACGTTTGACAGTCTACCTATAATCCTTTAATCTGTCAGTAGCCATACAAATGTTTAATAGAGACTTGATAGTTTCTGGCTGAAATTATAACTTTGAAAAAATATCTGACAGTGACAGCCGTTGAAAGGAAAATGAACGAAAATTTCTACATAGCAGCTTAGCAGTCAAATTACCGGCTCTGAAGTTAGATTGACGTCTCCAGGACTAAAGCGGATGTTATATATAACGTAACTATAGTAACGTCAGCTTCCGGAAAAATCGGGATCAATCATTGGTTAAACGTTTTTGTTATTACGTAACCATGGTAATGTTACCTTCTGAAGAAACCGCGAGCGATCATTGGTTAACCGTAGCAATACCTGCCCCATTGGTCAGCAGAGTTCGGCCGAAGTCGTGATACTAGTCTCATAAGATTTCGGAACCCGATTTGTATTATTCGACCAAGTTGCGAACAGTGCGAACGATCAACATTCCCGTGTATTTATTTAATTTGAAGTTGACTTAATGTAACTATATTTATCTCTTTCATTTTCTCTCTGCTCTGTCTTTAATGGTCCGTTAGGAGTGTTGCTGTTTGTATACTGTCAAAGTAACTGTCTTGCTGACAGATAATAGTACATTTCGATACAAGTGCAAAAAAAAAAAATTCTATGTGGGTGAAAGTTGGAGCCCGAGTGAAACGAGGGCGACAATCACCCTAGTTAAAAATAAGTTGTTACACGTGTATCGAACGGCTTTTTTCATAACAAGTGCCTTAAAAAGAGAAATTTACTTTTCCGCACTAGTTAGGAAAAGTTTATTTTCGTAGTTCATTAGTAGAGCTACCGGCGTGTATGTCATATTTTGTTGCGAGAGGGAAGGTGTTAAATCTGGTGCGATTTTAGAACATCCTTTATAAACGCATCACTCACATCCTAATATATTTATATTATAATCATTACATTTAAAAATATTCCAAAACATCCCACGACAATCAAAACTCCAAGGCCTCAGAAAAGTAAACAACAATTTAAACAAACGAGTAAGCGTAAAATTGTGCGACCATTAAACATCCATCACCTGGTTTATTCCCAGCAGTTATTGTATCTTCAACTTTATGGGTAAATCGTAAGGTTCCTATGACAGCGATAGTTTCTGGGAATAGCCCAGCGGGTGGTATAAAAGCCGGCGCGTGCGACGATCCTTGTGTCAATTCAGAAACTGTCACAATCCAAAATGTTCAAGTGCTTCCTGGTTCTGTTCGTAGCTGTGTTGCTGATTGGCGGTGTAAGTTTTTTTTTTAATTCTGATTTCAATATTCAATTATGTAAAGGTGCATTCAGACCAAACGAGCATTCGCTATTCTATCCCGCACTCTACGAAATCAACGAATCACGTTTTGTGTAACGATCGAATTTCGTAGAGTAGGGGGTTAGAATAGCGAATGCTCGTTTGATCTGAATGCACATTTAGGTAGAATTTCTTCGAAAAGTGAAAGGATAAGACGTGCCTTGCTGCTACGAGACTTAACTTTTTGCACTGATTATAAACTCTTGGTACCTAACTAAAAACATCCCACGTTGTCGCTTACCACAAGAATGGAATTAGCTTACCTATACCTTTATAAAAATTAAATGTCTAAACGCCCCTATGTCCAGGCCTACTACCGCGAAAATCGAAAAACGTAAATTTCGAGGATTTTTCTCTGTCACTCAAACGAAGGCGTCATTAGAGTGCGAGAGACAAATCCTCGAATTTCGTTTTTCGCGGTAGGGCACCAGCAACGAAGTGGGACGTATTCAACTGACTTCAAAAAAAGGAAGTTCTCAATTCGACTATATGGTTTTTTAAATTTATTTTTTATGTTTGTTACCTCATAACTTTCGACTGGGTTAAACGGTTTTTATGATCCTTTTTTTATTTGAAAGCAGAATATGCTTACCGATTGGTCCTATTTGAATTTGGTCCAGTTCTATCTGACATTGGCATCCATGAGAGAGTCGTATAAGCACATACGAGTTTGCATAAAACCAGTGTGACTCAGGCGACCGTAACCATGGCAATAACAGACAGAAAAAAGTTGCTTCACCCAAATGCACGACAAATGGACGAACAGATCGAGATGGGTCAAACTTAAAATCATGTTACGATTCTTTCCGGTGGACATTTTAAAAGTTAAGGGCTATGAGAGTTAATTTTCTTATTAAACCCTCATTGCCATTTAAAGGCACCTCTTTCTATCGAATTGTATGATAAAAATCACGACTACACTCCTACCAGTTACTTACTATTGGCCACAAGAAAGGCTCTACAGTTCAGCTGAACACGCACTTTTTCTTTCCTGTGGTCGATAGTTAACAGCCTGTGGACAGATAGTAATGTTTTTTTTATCATACAACGCATTGAAAAAGGAGTATGTCTTAATGAAGATGAGGCTTTCATAAGAAAATCAAGCTTTATAGGCCTTAACTTTTAGATTATCCACCGCAAAGACTGCGAACATGGGTTTGCGTTTGACCCAGATGGTTCCGTTGACAGCAAGTCTAGGTTTGATGATGGGATCTTGGAGAAAACGTTTGAAGTCGGTCTATTTAAATTTTAATTTAGTGATTATTACTAAACCTAACCTAACTAAACTGCTCATATTTTATTATCTTCTTTCAGAGCCACCAGGCACCGCAGTCAACATCTTCAGGTCAGTTTGGCGACGGTTTCCAATATTACACTTACAGTTACAACACCTCAAGTTAGTACCATCGCCAACACAATTACCTGACCATCCGTGTACGTAATGTGTAATCCGTGCACAAAATTTTAACTTGTAAATAATAGGTACTTGGGGTCAAATGCAAAGAAAAAAATGCATAATTAAAGGCCTTTAATGGAAACAAAAATTGTCGACGTCATAATTTTTGTGTTAGGAACTATTAACACTGAAAAAGGGCGATGAATTAAAATTTTCTATGGGCGATCAACAATACGAACCTATAATATATTTTATATTTGTCGCCATTTATAATTTTTGTGTTGTCGGACAGGCTATACTATACAGTGTGTTACCATGACCCAGGCTTTTACGAAAATGGGTAATAATACGCATTACTGGCAATCGTTTTCAAGTACCTATTAAGAGTTGACAAATATTTAAATTAACTGTACAATTATTTTTATTTCGTTCGAACGATCAATGTAACGCGTGTACTGCTTAGTTGTCAAACGTTGCGAGTAGCTGCGATCTGTCATTGTCAAGTGCCAATTAACGATTTATTTTGAAGTACATTACTTCTCAATTAAGTTTTCTTAGAAAGATAATTAATTACTTTTAAAATTAGGATTTTTAAACAAATAATGCACATGGTTTGGCTAAGAATCTGCATCTCAATCCTCGGTTCAAATAAAAGCCTGCATCATGTTAACACACTGTATAGTCTGATGACTAAACTTTCGTAACACATTATTGACGCGATCGTGATTTTCGTTTTGAAGGCGACCGGCTTAGCGGAAAACCATTTTTGAACGATAATCGATATCTATTTTATGTGACTTACTAAATTTAATGACAGAAAATACATGAGAATTGAAAAATAATATAGTTTTGTTTTTCAGGTGCAGGTACTGGAGGAAATGCTGGAGGTAAATTTCCTTTATACAATATAAGGTCCTAATTTATTAGTTGCAGATATTTTAACACATGATACTTTACATTAAAATAATTAACTTTAAATATAAATTAAGAAATCTTTTCATGTAACTTTTTTGATTTAATTTTCCTAACAAATAAATTAATTATAATTTCGTCTAAAAAAAATCATCATGTGCATTATCACATGTCACAATAACACTGTGTCTATCATGTCATCTAACGACACAATCCAACGGAAAATAAGATGACATTGACAATCAAGTATTTAATTTATCGACGTGAAGTGGCCAGTTCCAGGTGGTACGTAAAAGAGGTACTAGAATCTGTTCAATGAGTTTTCATTTAATAATCACATAAACAGGGTGTTTTTACGTAGCAAATTTGTTTTTCAGTTTTCTCCAAAAAAACATCGTAAAAGCTATAATGTTTCACGGTTTAATATACTCCAGAGACCGACTACTATCAGCTGTAAAAATATCTGCATCTAATAAATTAGGACCTTATATATTCTAAAGCCGCGTATCCACTAGAGGCAGCCTCGGGTCGAGCGGTTACCTCACTCCGAGGCTGCGCAAGTGGAGACGCTGCCTCAACCTGAGGCACGCCAAGACGCGAGACAAAGTCGTCGCCGCGAGCCGAGCCATATTTTGTCGGTCTCTGTGCCGTGCTCAAAGGCGCCTCAGTCCGAGCAGTGTGTTTAGTGAAGACGGTCGCTCGTGTGGCAACAGCTACGGATCAAGCTGAGGCGACACGCCTCGAGCTGATCCGTAGCTCTTGCCTCAGAGCGAGCAGCCTCAAACTGAGGCTATTTGCTTCAAGTCGAGGCCGCTCGACCCGAGGCTGCCTCTAGTGGATACGAAGCTTAATGTAAATAAAATTGCGCTGTCAAATTCCTGCTTCCTGCCCATTGTATTTTGTACTATGAACATTGTGCGTATAGGTAGTAGGTACTACTGGCGTCCATCCATTAAATGGACAACTAACTTTATAATATTAACGTAGCTTCCTACCGGCACATAATACCTAAGGAGGTCCTAGGTTCAGATAGTTAAGCAGTCTTATAGTTGAGATGATGACGACATGAGCAAAACATCAATTATGTCGGTAGTGATTTAAGTAGGTACAATAAGATTTGATGTCTTTGTTATACCACATTGTCTGTTTGCCTACTTCTGGGAGCTTAGACAAGTTGCCAATCGCTCACGTTTCGCACTAATATGAAAGAGTGACAGAGAGGGAAAACTACGATACCGTAAAATGGGGCCAGATTGATTAATTTTAAAATTGAAATGCTTAGAACTTCGTCAGTTTTAATGCTATAAATACGCAAAAAATCACGTAATAGCAGCTTGACAAGAAGTTTTTTTAGGTTTGATGAAAAAAAATTTTTGGCTTATAATCATAGAGAAAAGAAAAAAAAAGTGCGCTATCAACTCTATACTTGGAAAGGGGTTACTTTGATAGACCTCAGTTTTATAACGATATTTGATAGTATCCCCTAACAGCATAAAAATGCAAAAACAAAAAAAAAATATCCACCTACTACTTTTCAAGTTATTGGGTTTAAAAGTTCAAAGGGGTAACATTGATGACAGGGGTAAATTTGATTAGGCGTACCTTTGCCATTTAAGTGAAAAAATGAAACAAAAATGTAATTAGTAGCATTTATTTGTATGTTATAAGTCTTTTTCTTATCATAGAATAACAATTTGCTGTCAATTGACGTTATTATTGAGATCCGTCTTACTTTTTTAAGGTACATATCTTGAAATAAACTATATTCATAAAATATAGTAATAATACTAGTAAATGTGTAATTTTTATAATCAGTGACTCAAACAGAACAATACCTATAACATTAGAAACTTAACATACGTAACTTTCCTTCGTATAATACCTATCTAACCAATTTTTAATAGAGCTAGTTAAGGGTAATTGAGATCAACACAACATAATTCGCAACAGGCATTTAAGCACCTACCTACTCGTAATCTTATCGTTCTCTATTTGAAATCAAACTATATTGAAGCTACTATTTATTGAAGCAGCATTGATGCTCAGGACCCCATCCGATATAGCCTGCACTGCTTCCTCTAAATCTTGTTGCGTATAGTTCCGATAGGCCCGGTTACCCGGACGTGGTTTATATGTTCGCACCATCTTAAATCTAAAATGAAAAACATTTGGGGTTAGTTTGATAAGGGTACTAAAAACAGGTCAATATATCGCAGACGATATGGGGTAAATTTGATAACTATCAATGTAGCCCCGCACCTTCTGTCAATGAAGCCCCATTTCAAAATTCCGACCATAGAAAATAAAATGGCGGTCGGCACTGGAGGACTCAATCACGTTTCGATCCCCAAAGAAACACACAATTACATAGGCTATGTCAATAAAAGATAATTGCAATACTCACACTTGCAGAATAGAAGTTTTCCATACCACAAATTTTATAAAATATTCAGTCACTGCGTTAATATTTTTTTTTCAAAGCACCCGTGAGAGGTGCTGAGTGTACGCCGCGTGGAAAGATGGCAGAACTGTCAGTGTTGCTAGTGTAAAAATATCAAACTGATGCGTTCAGTAGATTATGAGTTATAGAAAAAAATGCAAAGTTTTGCTGTAATCATCAAACTTGCCCCACGATTTGAAAGTAGCCCCATTTTACGGTACGCTACTAAGCGTTAGCGATTGTCAACTTGGCTAAGCATCCTGTTATGTTTAATATGTATGCGGCATGGTATTTTCTGATTAAAGATGGGTTGCACTAAACCCAACAAGCAGATGATATTAACGGACTGTTGTTTGCTTTTCTGAATTTTGCACTACATCTAACTACTTAATCTTTTGTAAACAGGTTCAGTTGGAGGAGGAGCAGGTTTTAGTTTCGGAGTAGGAGCCAACGCAGGCGCGGGGGGACAGGCGGGTGCTGGGAGCTCTTCAGGTACCTAATACCGTTGATCGCTGTCATCATCATAATCATCATATCAGCCGTAAGGCGTCCACTGCAAAATGGCCTCTCCCAAACTTTGCCACAATGACCGGTCCTGCGCCACCCGCATCCAGCGGACTCTTGTGACCTTCACCAGGTCATCAGTCTACCTATTGTTGCCGATTTCTAAGCATGAACTTTTGACAGTTATAGATTAATCCTTATTAATATGAGGGTAAGACCACCGAAACCGGTATTTTACAAAACCTCGAAAAAGCCCAATATTTTAAAATGTTGTACTCTTTATGTAGTCCTCAATATTTTATATAATTTACAATATCATATTTTTAAATTACTCCATTAACTTACAATTTATATACCGAAGAACGAAAAAGAACCGTTCTTTTTGTATGGAGAAAATAACGGTTCCGGTCCCTGGGTAAGACTCATCATTTTTCCGATAGTCTTAAAGTCATATAAATAAGGCTCATTTCTCAACTGTCAAAATAAATGTTCATTGTTAGAATTAGGCAACTATAGTGGGCGGCCTGCCCATGGTGACTGTAGTTAAAATAAATTATTTCACATTACGCACGACATAATACACGAAGAAATTATTACTAAAATGTAAATTGAAGCAATGTTTGTACAGTACGTATACCTATTTAATAAATTGGAAAGAACTTAAAAGAGTTAGTAAGGTAATTTGGCAGTATAGTAATGTGACGTCACTTTCATTAATATTTTGCGATATTCCATAGTTTTATTTGATGAAAATATCATATAACCTAACCGAAGAATTTATTGTATCTACCGATTTTGTTTGCAGGTTGATTGCAGTGTCGAAAGAAACTTCATTGATTGGAAATATGTAACTCTACCTCCACCTCAAACTAACTTAGTTATAAGTAAATCTTCATAAATAAAAAACGATTTTTCGCAATAAATCTTACCTATTAAACAATAATTTTTGATGTATTAACTCTTCTTGACTTAGTGCTATTTCTTATATCCATCCTATTTATATCCAATTCAAACGAGTATGTAGATACTCAACTTATTAGCCGGTATTTGATAAAGCAAGCAATTTTAAAAGTTTAATCTTCGTTATAAATTATTGTATAGGTACTTACCTACTGCCTTGACATTTGGATGGAATCTGCAATGTACCTACTAGAACTTAAGGCTAAATCATCACCTGATAGTCCTAAAAATTATGCACCGGAAAAACGCGCTATAGAATGAAATAATTGCTTGCTTGCGTACGCTCGAGCGAAAAACTACTTACTGTTTACCACGTTATAACAAATAACTGAACGCCTGGGCAAAGTTGCATAGCAAAGTTGGTTTAAAAGCGGATTCAGACAAGCGTAGGCGTACACGAGTTCAAATTCAATTACGATAACCGCAATAATTTTACTCACAACCCTCAATTTTCATTGAAAATACGTACACGTGACACGTACGTCTGGTGTCCCAAGGATTTTTAGGTGTTTATCACAGCGGGGTATTGAAAATTTTGTTGGAATTATATCTGTGACGACAATCTGGAGAATTGATTATACACGTGTCGTTTAATAATACTCTTTCAAATTTGATATCGATCGTCATGTTATTCAAGGGCAGTTTGATTGTGGCTTGTCAATAAATAGTAGCAGATTCTACTTCTTCGTAACTGTCTTTGTTCTTGCTTAAACTTTTATTTCTGATTAATAATTGTACTTTCTTTTTATCGTCAAAAATGAAAAGATAATGCAAAAAAGTACTGGTTTACAAATACCAAATAAACATGTCGAGTTTTTCTTCTTATCACATCATCAGCCTATCTTAGTCCCACTCCTGGACATAGGCCTCTTCTATTAACTGTGCTTATAGACGCAGTAGGAGGTAAATGCCCTTAATCGACACGCTGGGCAAACGGATTGGCGATCGCAGTTGCGTGTCTACTAATCATATGATAATGTTGCTGCGAATCATCAATCTTCTATAACTACCCACGGGAAGAATTGGGGTGGGGACAAATGTATCCTTGCGTCGACTGCAAAGAAAATTTGTCATCCTTTTTCAATACCAAAAGTTGTTATACAAAAATTAACTTCGTAACCAAAAATTATGACGTTAAATTTTGTTATAATTTTTTTTGTAATCGACCTTTTTACTGACGTCATCACGTGGCGCCTTTTATCTAAGCTTTTTTAATCACGTACCTACCATACTTGAGGCAGTCAGCAAGCTTCGTGGTCTAAACATGGTACTCTAATAAAAAAACTCTGTAGGTATTATAACAAGATTCATCATCATCATTATTATCAGCCAATTGTCGTCAGAGAGTTCCACAAAGATCGGTCGTGAGCTGTCCGCATCCATTGGACACCCGCAACCTTTACCAGGTCGTCGCTCCATCTTGTGGGGGGCCTTCCCACGCTGCGCCGTCCAGTGCGTGGTCACCACTCGAGAACACGCCGACCTCACCGGTCATCGGTCCTCCGAGCAATATGACCAGCCCACTGCCACTTCAACCTGGTGATTCTTCGGGCTATGTCAGTCACTTTCGTTCTTCTGCGGATCTCGTCATTTCTGATGCGATCTCGTAGAGAAAGCCCGAGCATTGCCCTCTTCATCGCTCGTTGAGTGACTCTGAGCCTCCTAATGAGTCCCATAGTGAACGACCACGTTTCAGATCCGTATAACAAGATTGTGAGAAATATATTAATTCATGCTATTTTTTATGCACGTCAGTTAATGAAAAACGGGTGCTACACTTCCCAGACAGAAAACTAAGATGTACATCATCATTCATCAGCCTATCTCAGTCCACTGCTGGACGTAGGCCTATCCCACTATCTTTTCGTGAACGCATCAGGAGGTAGGTAATCGCCACTCTGAGCAAGCGCGTTGGCGATCGCTGTAATGTGCCCATTCAGATATGTTACACCGGCTCTAAAATTGAAGCGCTCAGATTGCGATAATTCTAACAATCGCTCTTAGTTCTACCCAGACCACCGAGAGGTGTGTACCACTGCCGAGTTCTCGCAAAACACATGAACTGCGCCCTAAAATGTCATTTTATGTTATAGAATAGTGAAAAACAAAAAATAAAATGCAAAAATGCCCTTAGGATCACACATCATGCGCAATTAAACTGAATCATATATTTTTTCAATTTTATTATTTATTGAAAATGAGAGAGAAAGAGAAAAAGATAAGCTTATGCTGTTTAAGATCGAGAGTAACAAAGATAAAACAATGTTTATCAAGAAAAGATGGACGCGCGATTGTCATATGCTAGTTGTCTCTTTTTTATTTATTAAATACGAGTATATTTTGCCATCTCTTTTACGCATTTTGAAGTATGAAGATAGGTGTATGTCAACTGTCAATAAATTGTAGGTGTATGATGTGAAGTATTTATTTCGCTCATTTTTGTTAGAGTATAACGTATCTTTACTTGTATATCAAATATCATTGTGCCCATTATGATGATGCAGTGAAACTTCAATCCCTTAGTCGAATCTTACTACGGAGAAAGATAGGGAAAGTAATATTATTAATGAAATACAATATGTTATTCATTACTTTTGGTTTCATGTTTGCATAATTAACTTTTTGTACATCCCACTCGTACTCGCAATATAGGTACAATACGATTACACTCTAGGTAGTAAAAAAAACTGATCGTAATATTAGCAAAAGGAGTAAACAACAACCTTGCACCGCTCTGAAACAAATAACTATTTCGCAACGGTTTTCTCCAACAACGTATAATTTAATTATAACGGGCCAGAGTGGAGTAAAGTAGTAAACATACTTTACGCGTAGCTTTTATATCTCCAATTTGACATGACTGGACTTGACATTTTACTAAAACACTAACGCACGTCACAGCTATTTTAAAAGGGATTTTGGCAAGCATCCGATCAGAAAACAATCGTGGCATGATTTGTGTGAATGAACTAGAATGCTATTTTTAGGAAGTGATCATAGGCATAGGTTGTATTTTGTGTGAAAACATAACAAAAAATACTTAGGCCATCAGGTCAACAACTGAGGGTAATGCAATTAATGCGTTTTATAGGGCAAATATAACCAATTGTTTTTTATTTATTTATTGCACAAAAGAAAACCTGGATGTACAAAAGGCGAACTTAATGCCACAATTAAGGCATCCTCTACCAGTCAACCTTAAGGAAAAGCAGAGAATTTGAGTCTAACTAATAGATTTCAAAAACAATCCTACCTGGGACCAGTTTCTCAAACGATATTAGACAGATAGTCATAATTATAAGTCTTCGAACAGTCATAGTTCAAGTAACAACCCATTAATGTTAGTCTAATATTGTTTGAGTAACGGGCCCCAGCTGTATTGATTTATACTTTTTCGAACCAAACAATTTTCTATGCTCCAAAAATTAGATCTTGTACCTAAATAGATGAAATTGAATTGTAATTAGTTACGTTTGCCTCAGTAGATCTTCCCTTTATCACAATTTTGAAATCCTAGAGAACCTTGTTGACTGCAATGGAGAATTTCAGATCAGTGATTCTATTGAAGTGTCGATGACCATTCATTTATTGAAGATTGATGATAATCAACATCAACATCATCACAATGGACATACTACTCCGCGATTAAAGGTATTACCTGCTAATAAGGCAATACGAATGGACTGCACGAGAGGTATATGTCCAGTAGTTGACTCACATAGGCGATTGATAATTCTATGCGATAGGTAGGTAATTTTACGATTTGTAATAATTTCAAGTTTTGACCAGATGCGAAAGTCATACCAATTGAAGCTATGCTATTTACGCACTATCTTTAAGCAAAATCCAAAACTAAAAGCAGAATCTTACAATAGATGGATAGGTAGTTAGATAAAAACTTTATTCTCACCCACAATTTACATGACAAGAAACGAACAATGAAAACTTAGGGATTAACATAATATAATTAATGTCTAGGTACATTTTTCTTAAAACTATTACAAATAGAAGATCTTGGTCGTGGCATAGAATGGGCGCTGGCTCAGCATGATGATGCGGCAGAAGCCACATCGTTGATATTCTTCCAGGATCCCACCCCAATACGAGTCTCTGAAGTAATAAAGAAAATATTTAAAAATTAGTTCTGAATATAATAAAAACGAACTGACCTTAGATTTCAAAAATTCACACTAATATTATTAAGAATATAAGTGGGTTGTCACTTGTCAGACTATGCGGCGCGCGAATTGCATTCCGTGTGACAGCTCCCTAATCCTTTAACATGATAGATAACTGTACTGATACTCTGATGTCACGCTAAGATTTTATGCAATCCTTGAAAAGATTATTGGCCGCAGAAATTACTGGATGGTTGCATAGCTGACGTAAAATCGCTCCGTGGCCACATTGGAATAACGGTCAATAGAATTTCAAATTTAGAATTTAAAATCAAAACATGCCGTTCTATAATTCCAAATTCTAAGTTCTACTTATAATTCAACCGTCCGCCCCTAATACATTTTGATAAAACTATAGGCTGCCCTTTTTATAATATTTAGCAGAGCAATTGTTGTTTAATTTTGAACCGTATAGTATTGGATTAAGAGTGCAACTTTTGTATTAAAGTGAATTAATATCAATGTTAAAGGTACCTTATTTATATTCTAGGTTTTGATGTAACGTTTGCAATGATTACATTTTAAAGCGCCTTTTTTAGGATTCAGTTGTCAACAAAAATCCTGTTACAAGTTTTTGCCACGCCTGTCTGTCTATTAAATCACTGTTTATTTTATTTGAATGCGATTTAGTTTTCAGCGAATAATCTGCATGACGCTAATTTAAATGATATGGCATGGCAAGGCATTTTTTTCTCGTATGTTATTTTCAGTAGGTACTTAATTTTAGATCACATCTGTTTGTGAAGCCTGCAACGGAACTCTACAATGCGCGTACCTCATCAAGCTTTCGATCGGGTTTTCTAAAATGAATTCATCAGAGCTTGATTTTATGCATTTGTGAAATTCCCTAGGGAGTAATAGAAATGTCAGTACGTCATTTAATAATTATTTTTTTAAACTTATTTTTTGTCGGCATGTGTGATGAAAAACATTGTAACTATGCATTACGGTCGGTAAGCGGAATACTAACTCGAGTCGTTAAAAGCCTACGGCGTAGGGCTTCTAACACTCTCGTTAGTAATTCCGTATTTACCTCCCTTGATGCACAATGTACTATTTTTTTATTTTACTGATAGGGTTAAAATAGTTGCTAGCATGCCAGTAGTTTTAATTTATGTTACCAACCGTGACCTCACAAATGGCTCCAATGGAAGACCAGCGCTGGGCTGTGTCTATAGCCCAGCAATATGCTGAATTGGTGTCCATTTTATCGCACTTAGTTTGAATGAATGAAATGAATGAATGAAATCGTTTATTCACAATGAACATATGGTAACAAAAGATCTTAAATAACAAATAGTGTATCCCTTAATATATTCAGTCTAAGTAGACGTGTGAAAACAGATGCCAGTGATATTGATCACTCAGTCATGTAAAAAGTAAATTTCAACTATTTAATTATGTCTAGTCACTTGTTACATTTACTAAATACATAGTAGGGTGGATCGAATATTTTTTTTTCGATTTTCGAAATGGGTTAGTTCTAAATCGATGCTCCATAATAAAGTAAATGAAAAACATTATGGTCAATTCTTAATATTCGTACATCTTGTACTGCCCCAAGACCACTGAAAATATGAAAATTATAGACAAATCTAAGTCGGTGTTTAAGGCCATTAAAAGAAAATAAAAATATTCAAATCATCTATTTATTATTAAAAAAGATACAAATAATCTAGTAGTACACATTTCTTGCAATTAACATGACTTTTTATCTTAGAAAATACCTTGGAAAATTGACAAAATTTCGCACGCTTACATTAGTTTGTAATCTCTCTTTGTGTTAAATACCGGCATTATTTTCCGCGATTCTAGCCTAGTCTTTATAACTATTATCAGACGCAGACTACAACGATACACCAAAATTATAGTTATCTTTGCCAAAATGTGGCCCACAGATTACAATATGGTTGATGTTTGACAGGCTTGGGGCAGTATTAAAACTAAGAAATTTAAAAAAATAAGTTAATTTCCTTTTAAAGTAATAAGCAGAGCATCTACTTTTCACTAGCCCATTACGTTTGAAATAAAAAAAAAAAACTCATACAACCGCGATCCACCCTAATACATAGTTTAATAAATAAAAGGTACAATTTGATTTCATGAAATGTCACTAGCATAAATAAAATTAAAATTAGGTACAATGAGTAAATGCAAATAGGATGTCAGTTAAATATTTAAAAAATATGTAATAAAAAATCATTTATACTGTAGAAGCAGTTTTCATTTAAAATTTGATACAATGTCTTTTTGTACTCGTTAATGGGCAATGTCCTTATTTGAGCTGGTAGTTTATTGAATATGTTAATGCACATGCAATATGCGTTTTTGTTCCTAAGTGCCAACTTGCTGGTAGTTGGCAGTGCTAATCTATGGCGCATTTATGTTTTATTGTCTATGTTGTGTCACGAATAAATGTTTTTTCTTTCTTCCTTTCTTACATATTAGCTTTCAAATAAAAAAGAAACATCAAAATCTGTTCACCCAGTCGGAAGTTCTAAGGTAACAAACATAAAAAAATTGGTAGGTACCTACAGTCGAATTGAAAACCTCCTCCTTTTTTTGAAGTAGGTTGAAAATAGAAAAAGTAGAACAGTAACTGCCTGTATATCGTATAACTTGAGAGTAAACAAAAGCTAGGCCTACTTAGCATCTGCTCAATAAAACAAAATTCAATTTGGAATCTGTCAACATCGCAACGGCAACTGCATTTAGCGAACGGTCCGCGGCATTCGAAATTCAAATTCGGATTTAAAAATAGAAAGTCGGTTATAGTTCTTTTGTTAGTGCAACTAGAGATCTAGATAAAACCTAGGTCAGGGTGGTAAAAAGTATGCGTGACCAAAATGTAACCGTGTAAATTGTTATGCTGACTAATATGAACAGCATCATCATCAGCCTATTATAGTCCACTGCTGGACGTAGGCCTCTCCTATTAACTATGCGTATAGACGCATTGGGAGGTAAATGCCCATAATCGTCACGCTGGGCAAGCAGATTGGCGATCGCAAGTAATGTGTCCACTATGATGACGCTGCTCATCAATCTTTGTCAAATAATGGTCAGTGACACTTCAATCCCTTAGTCGACTCTTACGACACCGGCAGGAGGAGTTGGGGTGGTGACAAATGTATTCTTACTGCCGTCACCACACGGCCAATATAATATGAACTTAGTGTAATAATTACTATGCTCAGAAAGTAGGTAGGTAATCTTTTGAAAGGTAAATTATGCACAGAAAGGGATTCGTTTCTGCAAGCGTACAGGAATTTATCGTCGTGTCTTTTTAACTATCATCATCGTCAGCCTATCTCAGTCTACAGCTGGACGTAGGTCGCTCCTATTAACTATGCATCTAGACGCAGTAGACGTATCTGGAGGTTAATACCCATAATCGCTACTCTGGGCAAGCGGGTTGGCGATCGCAGTGTGTCAACTATGATAACGCTACTGCCCATCATAAATCTTCTATCAACAAATGATCAGTGACACCTTAACCCCTTAATCGACTCTTACGACACCCGCGGGATGAGTTGGGATGATGACAAATGTAAATAATCATTACTTGGACCTTTTGATGTTGACTATAGCTTAGAATGGTGGTATACATTCTAAATTGCAATTTTCTGTCGTAAACTCCTATTTCCTTGATTCAAACAAAATAAAGCAGTACCATGAACATTTTTTTACAAAATGAGGACTCAGGGATCTGGTACCTATAGCCAATAAAATATTTTAAAAATAAAAATTAAACCGCCTTCAAAAATACGCTGGAACTAAAAAGTGCAAAATAATTTTGGTTCCTACCACTTAGGATTTCCTACCCAAACCTTTAAACCTTTTACCCTATTCATTGAAATAAAATATGATTCCTAGGTACCCCACTGATCTCAGTGAAGTCGGTGCCAAGACAAATACGTCCACAGGCTATATCACACTCATATTTTAGGGTTAGTTATTATTTTAGGGTTAAGAAATACTCTTCAAAATATTATAAATTAAATCAAAACATTATTAATATTATGAAGTGTATACGTAATATTATTTAGTTGTTGTTGTTCTGTGTCTTGGCACCGACTTCACTGAGATCAGTGGGGTACCTAGGAATCATATTTTATTTCAATGAATAGGGTAAAAGGTTTAAAGGTTTGGGTAGGAAATCCTAAGTGGTAGGAACCAAAATTATTTTGCACTTTTTAGTTCCAGCGTATTTTTGAAGGCGGTTTAATTTTTATTTTTAAAATATTTTATTTTTTGCTTTTTAGTATAGTATAAATATAAAATAGGTTCAGTAAAAGTACATTGTGCATCTAGGGAGGTAAGTACGGTATTACCAACGAGAGTGTTAGAAGCCCGACCCCGTAGGCGGGGGCTTTTAATGACTTGAGTTAGTATTCCGCTTAGTGAGAATTATCCCCCAACTCCTAATCGCTAAGGAGTTGTACCTTCCATCATCAGCTCACCAACATGAGCCTATGACCACCTAAAGGCAAATACTTGAATAGTTTCCAAAATACATGTAATATGTTATATTTAAAGAATTATCCTATAACTCCTAATCGTTAAGGAGTTGTACCTTCCATCATCAGCTCACCAACATGAGCCTATGACCACCTAAAGGCAAATACTGGAATAGCTTCCAAAAACCATGAAACGTGTTATATTTAAAGAATTATTGCCCAACTCCTAATCGCTAAGGAGTTGTACCTTCCATCATCAGCTCACCAACATGAGCCTATGACCACCTAAAGGCAAATACTTGAATAGCTTCCAAAAACCATGAAACGTGTTATATTTAAAGAATTATTGCCCAACTCCTAATCGCTAAGGAGTTGTACCTTCCATCATCAGCTCACCAACATGAGCCTATGACCACCTAAAGGCAAATACTCGAATAGCTTAAAAAAACATGAAATATGTTGTATTTAAAGAATTATTGCCAAACTCCTAATCGCTAAGGAGTTGTACCTTCCATCATCAGCTACATGAGCCTATGACCACCTAAAGGCAAATACTTGAATAGCTTCCAAAATACATGTAATATGTTATATTTAAAGAATTATCCTCTAACTCCTAATCGTTAAGGAGTTGTACCTTCCATCATCAGCTCACCAACATGAGCCTATGACCACCTAAAGGTAAATACTGGAATAGCTTCCAAAAACCATGAAACGTGTTATATTTAAAGAATTATTGCCCAACTCCTAATCTCTAAGGAGTTGTACCTTCCATCATCAGCTCACCGACTTAAGACGTTCATTACTAGACGCAAATACTTGATTGGCTTTCGAAAATAAATGAAAAATGTCATGTATGTCTACAACATTTGAAGAGTTCCCTCGATTTCTCCAGGATCCCATCATCAGATCTGGACCAGACGACTATGGGACCAACTAGAAGGTATACCCTTTCAAACAAAAAAAGAATTTTCCAAATCGGTTCACGCGTCTTCGAGCAATCGGGGAACATACATAAAAAAAAAAAAAGATTTCGTCGAATTGTAAACCTCCTCCTTTTTGAAGTCGGTTAAAAATAGCAGTATTAGATGTAAAAAATAGCTTTGAGTTTAGATTTTTTATAATAAATAAGACAACTAAACATGAATATACTATACCTACTTCCGCAGCGTGGTCGTATACAATGGTGGATACATGTTTTTCGGAAAACGTCCAAATGTCCAATGACGATAATATTTTACAGCCAAAAAGAAAGCAGATATCCATGAAGCCCATTCATCACTAGAATTAGAACGGCCTCATACTAGCGGAAGTCGTACAATAAGTAGGTTTAAATATAGATCTGTCGTCGCGCCTGTTTTCAGGTCGGTAATTTATAGAATAAGGCGTGTTCGATTTTGGTAATAAATTATGTATTTTTTCAGTTTTGAGGCGTGAATCATGCAACGAAAAGTTCTCATATTTTTTTACAGAATGAACGTTTACCGGTACGGTAGGGTAGGTCATTGCGCTGCGATGAATTCTTGCTGTGCTAGAATTCTTTATTATTATTATTACTCAATACTCAATAATTTTTTTACTCTATTATTTATTATTGTGAGCCTATAGTGTCCCAGCCATACTCGGCAAAGGCCTCCCCTCATTTTCTCCAATCTGATCTATGTCGACCTGCTTCCGGCCACTCTTTCAAAAAGGAGTCCAGCTCGTCTCGCCATCGCCGACGAGGTCTGCCGCGTCTCCGATTGGAGCTGTCGGGCTGCCAATCTGTGGCTATCCTGGCCCACAGCTCACTCCGACAGACGTGACCAGCCCAGTCCCACTTCAGCTTAGCCTGCTTCCAAGTTACATCCACTATCTTAGTGTGGGAGCGCAGCGTAGTCTTCCGGATACGGTTTTGTAATTTCACACAATATGCTGCGCTCCATAGCTCGCTGGCAAACCCGGAGTTTGAACCTTTGAAATGATGTCAACGACGAAGTATGAGCACCGTAGGTGAAGATTGGCAGTATGCATATATTGCATATGTCCATGAGCCTTCGCTTAGAAATCTTTACATAGAGTAAAACCTAACATAACCGATACCTAATTGAAAACACATGGTACTGCTACTGTAATCGTACTTGAAGTAGCCATAAGAAATATTTGCTCCGTAACGCCCTGATGATAGAGACCTGCTCTGATCTTTTTGAGTACCCTGGCTGCTCCTATGTATCTGATGGCGAATGTACATGACAATACTAGGAAAACATAAGAACACCTAATGACAACAATAAAATAATAATATAGGTACCCAGTACAGAACTAGGTGGGTGGATAATTGGATATAATAATAATAAATATCTCGGGACATCTTATACAATTCGACCTAGTCCCACGGTAAGCTCAATGAAGGCTTGTGATGTGGGTACTAGACGACGATATATATAATAGATAGATACATATACCTATAGATACTTAAATACAAAGACAGCCATGACCAAGGAACAAATATTTGTGATAAATAAATACAAAAAAATGCCCTCGCCGGGATTCGAACCCAGAACCTCCAGCTTCGTAGGCACTACCAACTAGGCTACGAAGGCTGACAAGGATTATATGTACATAGCAGTTTTGTTTATGTTACTCTAGTGTTGTGTCCGTGATTTTTCAGTTATTATATATTATAATCAATCACAGCTATAATGAGGGAAACCACATTTAATATGACAAAAGGTACTCAGTTGGTCTCTAAAGCTGTTAATGAACTCTTCTGAAATTAGCTAATGCGTCTTTTTACTACTTCGACAAGTTTACATAGGCTCAAACCAAAACTGCCATAAGTTTCTATGTTACACTCGATTATATACCGTATTGCTAGGACCACAGACCTCAAAAGTCGTATGAACTTAGGCATTTAGTATTCTGGGGTAAAATCGTCTATTACCAACAAGCAGCATTGTGTTAGTAAATACTGCGACCAGCAAAATGCGTTGTTCGATTGGTTAAATGTCAAGGTAAACGCGTATTTTTGGCAGGTAGCCGCGTGTCTTTGTCAAAATGTGTAAAACCCCATTTAGACGGTGCCAGAACTGAAATGCGAGTTCGATACATTAGGTACCATACTTCATTTCAAATACCATGGCCCGATGCCACTTCAAAGTTCATCGGGTTTATTTGAAATGGAGTATACTATATTTTATTGATACTGTTGATATATTACGTAAACCATGTTACCGCCACACCCTACCACATAGTATTGTTGGTATTTCATAAACCTACTACCCTAAGTTTTTCTGAATGAAAGAGCCTAAATAATTTTGTTTTATATCGGGAAATATAATATTGTGTAGAACGTTGGCTTTAATAATTCTTATCTACATCCCTATCATAATTTCCCTATTATGTATTCAGAAGCGATAATGTAATGACCTATATTAAGAAACCGGTGCCTGTGCCTGTATTATAATGTTAACATTAAAGTACAATGCATCATAATGTTAACATTGAAGTATCGGTGTCAATACATTAATGTTATAAAGTCAACTTCTTTTTGTTTTTTTTTCACAAATTGAGTGATTTTAACTAATTTGAATATTTAGAGGTATTTTACTTTGTGAATATTGGCATTCTAAATGTATGACATGGAGGTAGATAAACTTATGTATGTTACTGTACAATAATTAGGCATTAAACATAAGTTTGTTATTATGAAACGAGCCGTAAGCGGGTTTCATTATAAGTTCACACAAGTGCCTCTTATGCCTCGTATTATGCGCCAGCCACATAAATAGTAGGTAGTTACAGTGATCGAACATTATATACCTGTGCCCCATGAGCTGCCTCCGCGATATTAACGCGGACTTACTTTCTATCCGTCCCGATCATACTCGCATATTGGTTTGAGCGAGCCGGGTAGATAGTAAGTTCACGTCACATACTATCTAAGACGATGGGATATCTCAAAAAAATACTCTGGTGGGGAGCACTCAGAAAATCATTGCAGCGATGGGCGCCAAATTTTATTAAAGGTCTAGATGCTAGCCTAAAAATATCCTGGGCTAGTGACACAACACAACCTTTAAGGGGTGTATATGTGCAGCAGTGTTATTCACTAAGGAAAGCGCCTTGCTGTCAGCGCTGTGTCAGCGCTGCGGCAGCGTCGAGCCTAAAAATGGTATTCACTAATGTACTTTAAACGACACTAGTGCTCGGCGACGAATGCGGCGTGAGCTAGAACTACACTGCGTCGAGAGTTTGACGTTTAATGTACGAGCTTCGTATTTTTTAACGAAAAACAGCGACGAACTCGCCCACAACCTCGCTCACAGCTTCGATTCCTAATATCAAATAAAACAGCTAGGATTTTAGACAAGGCTGTCTCGACGTCGAGTTCACGACGACGACGACGACGACGAACGCAACGTCGAATGTGTGAATAAGAGAATAGCATAGCAGAAAGACCTAATTAATAAGAGTATGAGGAATTATCCCAAACTGAACGAAGTTTACCAAGGAACGCACCAACTGAAGGAATATACGTAGGTGGCAAAATCCACTAAGGGAACGCCACGTAAATAACAAAGATCTTACTGAATATTTCAAATAACTGGGTACTTTTTTGTTTTCGAATTAAGCGGATTATAGACAGCCCACGTTTCATTATACTGAGCCAAGGTTAGAAACAACGAAATAGTAAATTAAAGTCAGATCAAAGCTACTTCAATGTATAAAACAGATCGGTGCGGAAAACATGCGTTAAAAACAAATAAATACAAATACAAATCATTTATTCGTGGCAAATATAACAACAATAATATTTTCATTTCCCAATAGTAAACAGCGTTTGCCGTTGATCGATGTCTTTTGCCAGTCTACGTAGTACATTGAGATATATATAAACCGATCTGTGTATTGTTCCAATGCTTAGGGCGTTTTGTTTAAAATAAATTTGATTCATACCACCTACCCAAAATTTTTTTAATAAAATTAATTTAAAAAAAATATTTCATTTCATTTCAAGTTCTGTTTCAATATTGGGTATCTTCCTTCCGCCCCGACAATAAAATTTGCCAGTGAATTTTGAATTAATAATTTAGGAAATAGAATAGAATTTATTTTGTTTAAGGAGACCTTTTAATAGACCTCTAGGAGGCAGGGGGGTATACATATTGCGCGACATATATTTGACAAGAAAAAAATATACGTCACATAAGTAAATTGTCACTTTCTTTCAGGGTCAGAATTAACTTGAGCATTTTGTTTTCAAATAACGTTATCCTGTTTACAGTCTGAAGGGAAAACCAAGTAGTATATTGTTCACAGTGTAGGAACCGTGACAAGTAATCTATCCCTTATTTTTATACAACCCGCATCCTAAGGGACTGGTCTCGCCGTGAGTTACTAAGCTATAAACACGAAAAAAATATACGTACAGATGTAGTGAGAAATGACTTGCCTTCGGAAACGTTCATCAACGTCATGCTGTTTCAGTCTATCTCACTGAGACTGACAGTAATAGCTGTCATGCTACTTCAGTCAGACTCGGTGACACTGCCTGAAACAGCATGTGTTTACGAACGTTTCCGAAGGCAAGTAATTTCTCACTACTCCTGTACTCCCGTGTAAATAAAACAGACACGGCGATACTTGCCCAAATATCAGCTATCATCACCAGGCGAGTATCGCCGTGTCTCTTTACGCGCGTACGCGGTACCACTCTGTCCTACAACCTTCGGCAGTAGTAAAACCACTACTACGTACTCCCGCCGAACGGCAACGCATTTGCAACGCCTCTGGTGTTGCGGGTGTCCATGGGCGACGTTAATTGCTTTCCATCAGGCGATTCGTCTGTTTGTTTGCCACCTATAGCATAAAAAAATAAAAGGGAGCTTTATTAGATATAGGTTCGTATTGTTGATCGCTCATTTCGATTTATCACTCTGCCATTTTGTAATAAGTTATATGTAAGCCAATGTTTTGAAATTTGCGGCATAAGAGACGTATCTTCAAACGTGTACATATGTTGCTGCTATAGGACACCGAATGATGCAAATTTCGAAACATTTATGAAGCAATTAGAATTTCTGCTGGAACACCTCTTCAACGAAATGGCCATTATTTGTGGCGATTTTAACATTAATATGTTAGTTGATAATAAGCAGCGCAATGACTTTTTGGGTTTATTAAGATGCTACAATTTCAGACACCTTATAGAGGACATTACATTCGTCAGAAACAATGCACAATCTTGCCTTGATAATTATATTACAAATCTCCCTGCTAATCTTATTGCAGGCACTGATATTGACCACAATGGAATAGCAGATGGTCATGCAGGGATTTTTTGTGGTTTTTACACTGTCGAGGAAGATCTAAGAAGAGTGAAGGAGCTTCCAATAGTAATTGAAAGACGATTCTTTACGGAAAACAACATTCAGGCCTTTAGACAAAAGCTTAAAAGTCTAGATTGGACTGAGCTTAGCATAAATAGTTTTTTAGAAAATATTACTGATATGTTTGATCACTGTTTTAATAAAAAGCAGGTCAAATCAAATAAGAAAGAATATCCGCTAATAAAATGGATCACTAAAGGTATTAAAGTAGCCAGTAAAATGAAACGGGTACTCTGTAGCGTAGATAAGTCTGCCTGTGATTCCTCTATCTTAGGATATCGGGACAAGTACATTAATATATTTAGGAGAGTTGTCAGACATGCAAAAAGGTCAGCCATTCAAGTACAAATTGAAAATGCTAAAAACTCGGCGAAAAGAATATGGGACATTGTCAACAAAAAAAGGAACAATGTTCGCCGTTGCAAACAGGGTAACGTCGCCATTAAATTTAACTCTAAAATGGTGCAAAGCGCTCAAGAGGTGGTGGAAATTTTTTCGGTACAATTTGACCATAGCAATGATCCGGGGCCTGGTGATTTATCTTCTGCAATTCACTGTTTGGAGCATGCAAGCAGAAAACGTTTCACCAATTTATCATGGCGTCCTGTATCGGAGTCGGAGATTTTTAAAACTATAAAATGCATGGTGAATAAAAAATCGTATGGGTATGACGAGATACCAATAACCTTAATTAAAAGATGCAATGACTTACTTGTGGGCCCACTTGCCTCCCTATTTAATAAGTGTTTCTATCACGGCGTTTTTCCGGATCAGATGAAAATTGCTAGAGTCGTGCCGGTCTACAAGAAGGGTAGTAAAACAGATCCAACTAACTATCGGCCGATTTCACTGTTGCCGACGTTGTCAAAAGTTTTCGAAAAGCTTATTAATTCCCGCCTCCTCGAGTACCTGAATGACAACTCTATTATTAACGCTAGGCAATTCGGGTTTCAAAAAAATCTTTCAACTACAGATGCGGTAGATTGTTTTGTAGACGACGCTATACTGCAAATATACCAGAAAAAAAGAGTAGCCGGCCTCTTCCTCGATCTCAGCTCCGCATTCGATACAGTGGACCATGAGATCCTTTTGAGGAAGCTAGAGTTCTATGGTATCAGGGGAAATGCTTTAAAACTACTAGAAAGCTACCTCAACAATCGTAAGCAATTCGTAGAGCTGAAAAGCCGGGAGAATAATATTGAGCTAGCCACGCTCTCAATATTATTCTCCCGGCTTTTCAGCTCTACGAATCTCACTTAGTCAATGTTAAGAGAGGCATCCCTCAGGGTTCTATTTTGGGACCCTTGCTATTTATACTCTTCACAAATGACCTGGTTAACTTTATTGACACCACTGTTCCTGATTGCCGGTTAACTTTGTTTGCTGATGATACCAGTGGGGTCCTAGCGGCCGATAGTATGAGCAAGCTTAGCGAACTAGTGAAAAAAGCAATAGACACATTTCAGTACTGGTTCCAAACCAATAATTTGAGATTGAATACAGGTAAAACTCAAGTAATGTTGTTCAAAAATAATACAAAAAAAGGATAAGCTTGAAGTACTTGTAGATGGGGTAGCGATTGATGTAGTAAACGTTGTGAAATTCCTCGGCATTAGTATTGATGCTAATCTTAACTAGAAACCAGAGCTAGAGGCTGTAGAACAGGCAATTTTTTCCGCATGTTATGCGATTAGAAGCCTTAGGGACGAACTCACGGTTGAGCAGCTTAAAACAGTGTACTATGCCTTAGTTGAGTCTAAGTTAAGGTACAGCATTAAATGTTGGGGAATTAGCTTTCAGTACAATAATAACCGAGCCATGATCGCACAAAAAAGAGCGATTCGAACTATTTTACGCATCCCACAGTTAACTTCTTGTCGAGATCAATTCCCGAAGTTGAGAATCTTGACGGTTCCTTCACTATACGTGTTAGTCTTGCTGACCGATTTTGTTAAGAACCTAGGGAAGGTGGAGTCCTCTGCAGAAAGGGAGCTGCGCCTTCAAAGTCGCACTAAAAATATCACGTCCACTCTCTGTCCTAAATGCAAAGTAGTAGAGCATTGTGTAAGATACCAATCAGTCAGACTTTTCAACAAACTACCTACACAACTAAAAGTTATTGCGAACCACAAAACCTTCAATAAAAAATTAAAACTATTTTTGTTGAGGGGGTGTTTCTACAGTATCGATGACATATTTTGCGCATAATTAATTTTATTGGATATTTTTTATTGTATTAATTTAACGACGTATTAACATAATTTGTTCATTGGTTTTACAATTTGCAAATATTCTGACATTGTTTATTGGCTATGGAACTTAATTATAATATATTATTTGTATTTGTAGATAAGCTTAGTTTATAGAAATAATGTATTATTTAATGATATTTTCAAACACAATCTTGTATTGTTTCTGAATAAATCAATCAATCAATCAATCTTTTTCTGTGCCAAAAGTAGTTACACAAAATCTTACTTCGTAAGAAAACAAATATGTATAGTGTAACGTTAAATTTGTTTTTCATAAAGGGCCTTTAAATATGACATGTACATTTTTTGCAATCTACCATTAACATGGACTACTCCTTATAAAGTTACTGTGACACTAACATAATATACTTGATAAATATCGGGAGCGCGATTGCAGGCGGGGAGAGATGTAACGACTGAGGTAGTAAATTTAAACGCTGCATTTAGATTTGTATGTCGGCCAATTAGGTGAAATATAAGCTTAAAGTGACAAATAGTGTGGAATGTCGGGATTAGAATAAGGGTATTAGTACAAAAGGGCTTTTTCCCCTCACTAGCTCGTAAAGCGCTCGTTTATCGTTTAATACGAGCGGGTAAAAACGCTTTTTACACACTTCTAAATAAAGTAATTTGACATTGCTCTAATTCCTATAGCCCCCTACTGCCTAGTATAAGTGGATCTGTATGACCGTAGTAAACATGCGCAATCGGAGCTCACATGTTAAATTGGTCGTTCTCATGGGTGACTTTGTAAGCCATTGGCTATATTTAAGTTCCAGAAGTAACTCTATTCTACGATACGTTTCGACATTGAGTTTTAAATGGTTTCTTTAAGTTAATTTACATTTGGATGAGATTTGTAATCACATTTCCTCGCGATAGTGAGGGGAAAAAAGTTGTATTACACTTGGCGGCAAAGTTTGTTCAACTCTCGTGCCTTGAGACCCTGGCAAAGCTCAAGATTCCAGTTTTTGGCCCACTCGCTACGCTCGTGGCTCAATTTTGGAATCTTTCGCTAGCTCAGGTCTCAATATTGGCACGACACGACAGTTAAACAACAACTTTGCCCCCTTGTATAATAAATAACTATTTAGCGGCGTCGGTGCCATTATGGGGAATAGTCTTACTAACCTCATTAATAGATTTCAAAAATGAGAAAAAAACCTTTAATAAATGAGGTTTTTGTAAAAAAAAACATTAACACTAATTTTAAGTGCTAGTTTCATGAATAACATTTACTTTTTATGTTAAAATACATCAAAAAAAGTAAAATAAAATTGATTTTTTTTTTCATTCAAAATGACATTGTGAGAATAATATTTTATGTTTGTTTTACGTCAAAAATGTGAGGTTAAAATCTCTCGAGTTACAAGAGCCAACGGTGTACCTATGTACTATGTACTTAAAGTAAAATACGCGTCGAATTAGCCTGTTCACTGAGAATTATACATTAAATAAAAATTGCCCTCTAATTATACGTCCTGAACGAATTCTGAAGGTGGTGACCTTTAGGTAACAAAATTGTGTTAATAAACTTTCTTTGATGTCTTAATTAGTATCCTTTGATAATTTGATACTATGCAGAACAGTCTGCTAACTTAATTATAAACAAAAAATCTTTTATACTACTGACTTTGAGCATACATCGATAACTCGGTTAATTACAACTTTTTTCCGTGGACCCTTCATATATCTTTGCGTAACCCCCCGTCAAGCTTGTTTTGATTTGTTTATGAAATGCATTCCTTGTAAGTAAACATATAAAATGATCAGACTTAGTTAGTCTGATGAGTCACACTAAAAATTTATTTTTAAATAAAACAACCACCTACCGAAAAGAGGTACTTATTTTACTATGTCACAGTTCAAAATTCTACCTTCATAATTTAAGCTTCTTCGATACGTATTTCATAAGGTGTAGCCTATTTTTAAGTACATCGTTTACAAGATTTTTCTAGAACCAGTTCGCTTTGAAGGGATTTCCTACATTTTCCTAACACGTGACTGGAAGATCTGCGTCAGAGATAGCTGTCATCTCCAGGGTTGTCAATAGCAAGCTGTTTTGTTTTGTAAAGAGACGCCGATCTAGATTATTACGCATTTATTGAGAATTAGCAGGCCTTAACTTCTAAGTTCGCTTTGGAGCATCCGTCTCTGTCACACTATTGACGCCTATGTTCAAGTGACAGGAACAAGCGCTCGAAATTTACGAATTTCGATGATCGTGGTAGAGCTTTGAGGCTCTACAGCGAACATCGAAAATCGTTAACTTCTGGCATAATTGAGCGTTTTCACAAACCGTTGTTGAAATACCTTCCGTTGTTATTTAATTCGGACAAGTTTGGGCTTGTTATACTCAGGATCACGAGCTCTTTCGATTCTAATAGGAGAAAAAAATGTCCCAAAATGTTTTTTCCATTACGATACCGTTTTTTCATAGATAATCAAAGGCGGTAGCGTAATGGAAGGAACGAAAACTGTATGAAAATTATGGGATTAATGTGCATAACATATATTTTTTTAGAATTTTATATCGCGTAATTTAAAAAATAGAGGGGGGGACACATTTTTCAGACTTTGAGAGCTGATATCTCGAAAACGATTTGCTTAAATAAAAATGAGATTTATAAACCTTCATATCATTTTCAAAGACCTTTCTATTAATAACCCACACGCTTATAAACAACAAAAAAAAAATTCTATCCCTCAGTTACATGTATGGAGGGCCCCCACCGCAATGGTTTTTTTTACAATTTAGAATCATAATCCTGTAGCGGTTCATACAACACATATCCTTACCTAATTTCGTTACTGTAGCATTTATAGTTTCCGAGTAAATCGGCTGTGACAGACGGACAGACGAACAGACAGACAGACGGGCAGACGGACATGACGAATCTATAAGGGTTCCGTTTTTGCCATTTTGGGTACGGAACCCTAAAAAACCTCGTAATCTATGATTACACTGATAAATTACATGTTGGGTTTAATTGATCGCCCGTATTAGATTTACACGCGGTAATTTGACCTCGGATCTAGAGCAATCAAACATGCAAATGTCACCTTTGTTTCACTCTAAATAACGGTGTATTTTCCATCAATGAGTGTTGCAGATACGAGGTTCAGAAAGTAAGTACATATATCAACTGAACCGCGTTATACGTCATGGTGGGGTTACCACATAATTTTTTTAAGATTTTCGGAGTATTTATGTAGGTACGAAAATTGGTATTATTGATATTGGCAGTATGTCACCTGCATTTAAAATTAGCTGTCAACGAGCATTTAACCCTTAACCAGGTTGTGGTCTCATAGCGACCACTTAGCAAAAGATTTTTTTCTGACGAGCAAAACGCTTGTAGCGGCCAGTAAATGTCATTGACGTATAGTCTATGAACTGACAGATCTCTGAACGCACCCAAAATCGATGTGTCAGAACAAATTTCTTTGACGTTTTAGTTGTCAAATTAAAAAACCGAAAAAGTGGCAGATTTTGTGTGTTGCTCCAGATAATAGTAGTTTATGCAACCGTACGTAATGAGGGGCATTACAACACGAGTGTGGGTTTATGAAACGAACCGAAGGTGAGTTTCATAATAGTATCACACGAGTATTGTAATGCCTGATTACGTATAGTTGCATACACTACTTTATCTACACACATATCATAAGTGCTCTAATATGCGTTCAGAAACAAAGCTTTCTCATACTTGGCTCTCTACTTTTGCGGCAACAGGTTGTTAGTTGCGGTCATAGCTGCATTGAATATGTCCGGCAGAGTACTCATATCGTTATCCGAGTCACTGCCACTCATTATCAAGTAATTATCAGTATTATCACAAAGTATTAAATTTTTTTCACAATTGTTCACTTGTAGTAGTAAGCCAACAAACAAAAGACAGCTGCTCGGAATGGCAGCGATTTGAATCACTGTAATTTTTTTTTTAATCATAGACAATCGAGTGATGTCCCTAATCTTGTGTCACTCGATATGAAAATATCGTACGATTGTAACTGAAAAACATACTGAATTAACTTTTTGTGTCGATGACTGGCTGAATATCTATAGATACCAGAGTAGACACCTCACTTGAATCTGACAGCTGTTCCAAATTTAAAACTCATAACCTCCGGAAAAATCGTATATAATGTTAACTTTATGTATGTGCCAAGTTCTGATGGTGGGTAATGCTGGTCATTGTCTATTGTTTCTGAACGCGTTTAGAGCACTTAACGATATTTGTGTAGATAAATACTATTATTGTGTCGAAAAAAATTACGTTAAGTGCTATGTGTTGATTTATTTTGGTAGTATATAAGGTAATGTAAGTGTAGTATGTCATAAATGGTCACAGTTACTTAAAATTTTTGCTCTTAAAGTTTGTGGGCCCTATATGACCTCTGTCCGTTTCGGTTTGGTACAAGTGGTCTGTATGTGACCACTGCCCGGCTGGGCATTTATGTGAAATTTAAGGGTAAGTTCAATACTGTACACTATGTAGGTCCACCCACTAAACATCTCAAGACTTACTGTAAGTATATAATTATAAGTTAGTTTTGAAGCGGATTTTGCTAAATGGTGTTTGATTATATAAATAAATATCCTTTTTTCTTACTTTTATCGTGGTCTTATTGTGTCCATAATTACATAACAACTACCCCTTAAAACTTCAATGTATCGCCAGCAGGGCAGTGGCCACATGCGGAACACGTAGGCCTCCTGGTGACGAGCACAGGGCGTATATTGACCACCGGGTTTTTTTTTGGAAATAATGTTTCTAAAAAAAAAACAAGAAATTATTTTTTTATTGACGCTATTATCTATCGAAACCAGGATACGAAAGTAAAAAAATCGCCAGGCCTGTTTAAGGGTTAACTTGAGAGTGTTGCTCTACATTGCGCGCCGAATTATTTTGTATGGATAATTTTGTTGCTCTCTCTCTAATTTTAGGTCGAGAGAAAGGGACAAAGCTATACGAGTCGCATATCACTGTCCCTTTCCCTGAAACTGACTCGCATTAGTACGTCATAGTAACCCCCCAGAACGCAGAACGTGTCTATGAAATTAGAATAAGTCTAAATGCGCTTGCGTCGGTGCTGGCCGTACCGCAACATCGAAGTTCGTTAATTTCGGGGATTCGTCTCTGTCACTCCAACGAAGGCGTCATTAGAGTGACAGAGAAAAAACCGGCCAAGAGCGAGTCGGACTCGCGCGTGAAGAGTTCCGTACCATTATCATTAAAAAATACAGTTTAATCAACCTATCTCAAAAACTATAAAAGATAATTTAATCAAACCAAAAATCGTTGATAGAGTTTATTTATATGCATAACATATTTTTTTGGTAGTGTATATCACGTAGTTTAAAAAATAGAAGGATGGGTGATACATTTTTTTTAACTTTGAGAGCTGATATCTCGAAAAAGGTTCGCTTAAATAATAATGTGGTTTATAAACTTTTGTATAATTTTCAAAGACCTTTCTATTGATACTCCACATGCTTATATACATCTAAAAAAATGTTCTATCCCTCAGTTACATATATGGAAGACCCCAACCCCAATTATTTTTTTAAAATATAGTATCATAATTTTGTCACGGTTCATACAATACATATTCTTAACAAATTTCATTACTGTAGCATTTATAGTTTCCATGTAAATCGGCCGTGACAGACGGACATTACGAATCTATAAGGGTTTCGTTTTTGCCGTTTTGGCTACGGAACCCTAAAAATCCCCGAAAATTACGGCGATCGCGGGCTACTACCGCGAAAATCGAAATTCGTAAATTTCGAGAATTTTTCTCTGTCACACAAACGAAGCCGTCATTAGAGTGACAGAGAAAAATCCCCGAAAGGACTATGCGTCAAAATGGACCAAAAAGCAACAGAGCTGGGAGTAGTGTCATTAAAAAGGTCTGCTTATGTACTTTATTTCATTCTATAGGTGCAAAGTTGAATTACATTGGATAATTTTATATGAGTAAGGCGTTCTGCGGGCACTCTCTAAGTAAATCACCGTCGTCCAGACATCATTCATCATAGTATTTACTCAGAATAAAATACAAATATGCGGGTGTCGTAAGAGTCGACTAAGGGATTGAAGTGTCATTGACCATTATTTGATAAGAGATTGATGATGGGCAGCAGCGTCATCATAGTGGACACTTTACTGCGATCGCCAATCCGCTTGCCCAGCGTGGCGATTATGGGTATTTACCTCCTAATGCGTCTATTCGCATAGTTAATAGGAGAGGCCTACGTCCAGCAGTGGACTATCATAGGCTGATGATGATGATGATGATGATCTCCGTTTTGCAATGGAATTGAACCTAGTGCCCATAGAATGGAATGAAATAAATGTAAATACCTATTTAATGACACTACTTTCAGCTCTGTTGGTTTTTGGTCCACTCTCCATACAAATCTGCCCATAGTCCTTTACGAATGGTGTTCGCGGTAGGGCCGGTGATTCACTGACACGCGCGGATTTAGAAAGCACATACAGCCAAGGACGGCCGATGCTCTTGCATTACGTTTGTATTAGTACATCCAAAATACTAAAATAACTATCATACTGGTAATAACGAATTCATCTGCGACCATGTATAAGGTCCTAATTTATTAGTTGCAGATATTTTAACACTTGACACTTTATATTAAAATAATTAACATTAAATATAAATTAAGAAATCTTTTCATGTAACTTTTTTGATTTCATTTTCCTAACAAAAAAATCATAATTTCGTCTAAAAAAAATCATCATGTGCATTATCAAATGTCACAATAACACTGTCTGTCGTGTCATCAAACGACACAATCCAACGGAAAATAACATGTCATTGACAATAAAGTATTTAATTTATCGACGTGAAGTGGCCAGTTCCAGTTAAAGGTACGTAAAAGAGGTACTAGAATCTGTTCAATGAGTTTTTACGTAGCAAGTTTGTTTTTCCGTTTTCTCCAAAAAAACATCGTAAAAGCTATAATGTTTCACAGTTTAATATACTCCAGAGACCGAGTACTATCAGCTGTAAAAATATCTGCATCTTATAAATTAGGACCTTATATGTACATATAACATGGACGTCTAACGCCAGCCCAAAGATACCCCCAAAAACAATTGTTCAATTGTGCTTTAATTAACACCGCGCATATTTCGGCGCAACATCTTAAGGTGCATTCAGACCAAAAGAGCATTCGCTGTTCTATCCCCCGCTCTACGAAATCAACCAGTCACGTTTTGTGTAACGATCGAATTTCGTAGAGTTGGGGGGTTAGAATAGCGAATGTTCATATGGTCTGAATGCACCAACAGGGTTGGAAAAACGCATATATTCCTATCCAGTTACACCTCAATTGCTCAATTCTTCTATCGAATTGAGCCGCATGTCATAAGTTTTCTCTTAAATTGATCATATATCTTGTGTTCTTTCTATAGTAGCCACTTACCATTATGTAGACTGTATGCCTGTTTGCCGCCGTAGCGGTATTCAAAGAAGTAAATAGATACTGACAATATCGTAGCAAACTTAGAGAGGATATTAGCTGCAAAGTAAAGTAATTTTAAAACCTACTCTTAAAATGTTCTATAGCGCTTTGAGAACTGAAAGTTAAGCTTACCCTTTTGTCTTTCGGCTACCTAATCCTTTTGTGTGTATGAAACGGTACCTAAAACATTATCCAACAGTATTTGTTGTCGCAAATTATACAAGTCCTTAGCTAACGGGTTATGGACGCCCACCGACTGTCCGGGACAGATCTCCAACTGCGTATTTCGTAGGATAGCTATTTACATTTCGTGTTTATATAAGATTCATAATCGTTACGACTGTGTTTAAATGTCTTCATAATAAGTGATTTTTTTTTGCTTTTTTATTAAATTAATAATGTAATTATGAATAATTCAATCCCCAACTCTTCCCGTGGGTGCTGTAAGAGTCGACTAAGGGATTGAAGTGTCACTGGCCATTCCTTGATAGAAGATTGATGATAGGCACCAGCTCAGCGTCATAATAGTGGACACATTACTGCGATCGCTAATGTGCTCGACCAGCGTGGCGATTATGGGCATTTCCCTCTAAATTCATCTGTACGCATAGGTAATAGGATAGAGGCCTACGACCAGCAGTTGACACAGATAGGTTGATGATGTGTGTGATGTGAATAATTGAAGCAATTTTATCCAGAAGGGAAACTATTCGACCTTATTGATTCATCCGGTTTTTTCCCAAAGCTTTATCGGAAACGTTTGAGAAAATCAATTCAAAGGGAAAATAGAATAAAATAGAATAGAATAATTATTTATTCATAGACTTAGTAACACTAAACTAAACAAAGACATACTGACAAAACAGAAATAAAAAAACCACGAAATGGACGGCGCGACTTTAGCGCGATGCTGGCGTGAGCCAGCGCTGAGCTTCCGATGAGACCATCAGGTGAAATTGATACTACAGGCCAGGGTTTGAGCCCGGAACCTTCGGATTGAAAGCATCCTTTACTACTAGGCCACCGACGCTTGCTATAGAAATCAAAGTTTCTACCATAACCAAATCGAAGATCGTTGATATGGTAACCAAGTACGTGACTGATTGACCGTACTAACTCTATTTCTGTACTATTAATCATGCTTTTCCTGTTTTTATCATTCTCATGGACACTTTGTAATCAGCAATCAATTTATTTAAACTTACTTTGATCCAATTTATTCATTAGGTACATTAAACATCAGCTAAGTACAAGTTAGTTGATGCTTAGTAAAGGGTTCTGTAGCTATGGACAAAACTACGAATTGATAAACACCTAGCATTCATTTTACAAGATGTTTTTTTTTGGTAACTATTTAGGACAGTAAAGTGTTGGACACTTTTATGGATTTCAGTCTTAACTATGCTATTATTTTACTTATAGCCTGTAAAATGGGCTGTCGGGCAAAATCCTTGAGCAATTTATAGCCAATCTTTAAGAAATGCATCCCTAATCCTTTTATCCCTTCAGTAATCACACAAAATTCACAAAAACTGGCTTGAACTGGCTTAAGCAGCTATAAGGTTATCTAGTTATTACATTACATATTACATAAATATATCGTCGCTGAATTGACCTTTCCGTGGAACTAAATAAAATTATGCATCACTGTCTCATGATATTTATTGATCTCATTTTATTTTTACTAGTTGGCTTCTTTGTCAAACCCTACCTTATACACCATGTTTTTATTGATTTCCGTTAAATTAGACAGGTTATTTGGGTACATCGGCTTTTGTCCATTATGTAAAAAAAATTTTTTTTCGTTTTGTTACATAATAATTGAAATGGCAAGTGTGAGTGAACCTTAAGAATAAAATCTCAGGTGACTGATGGCACATGTCAAAATAAGTTTCATTAGGATGTAATAAAGGTTGCAATACACTTGTTCAGTAATTAAACTTATTTTTTTTATAACTCAATAACAGTAAGGAGTTAAGATACTATTTTCTTAGAGAAATTGATTATTTTAGACCTAAATAAGCTTCCCTTTAATTTAACGGAAATCAATAAAAACACGGTGTATATACACATTTGGCATAAAAACTTCTAATAGATCAAGCAATTTCGCTTCAATAGTCCGTCTTTAATAAAATTTCGATAGATCATTCACGTGAACCCTAAAACTTGAGGTTAAAAAAACAGGGAATCAGAAAAAGTTCCGTTTTTCATCTTCGCCATCTGGAGAACCGTGAACCGTGACGACCTTGCGCGGGTTTCCTAGCTTACCGTTATTTCCTTATTTACAGTTTACGCGTGGAAAAAGGTCTATCATCCCGAGATCAACGTAAAAATGTGTATAAAATAAAATAAATAGAGTTTTATTTCAGGCAGCACACCCATATCGATACAGACAAAATGTTAAAAGTCAAAAGTCATTATCGATCCATGAAAGATACGTCAACCCGCTTTATCGGTGCCCAAAGAGCTGGCTCGTTCCACGCCCAAAAGCACTTGAGCATCAGGAACTGCGATCAGGGATGGTCAGGGCAGTTAGTGTGCATTTGTCATCACCCCGACTCTTCCCGTGAGTGTCGTAAGGGTCGACCGTATCATTGACCATTCGTTTTAAGAAAGTTTGATGATGGGCAGCAGCATCATCATAGTGGACACTATTGCGATCGGCAGTCAAAACTCTGGGAGAAAGTGGAAAGAAAACAGTGGTAGTAGCCCTACAGATGGTTGTTTCGAACGCTGAATGTATAAGAGTTATACCTTTAAATGTCCTGTAACCTTGATAATGTTCTAACATTACAGGACATTTAACTACTGGACTTCATTCGACCACAGAACTACTTATCTGCAGCAGCTTTAAAGCAATAAGTTAATTTTTAATTATATAATATGGAATCGATGATGTTTTTCCGAATAATCACTCAATCTAGATTTTAAATGGGATAATGAAACGTCGGTAATCTTGCTCTTGGCTCTAAATGCATTTCCTGACCCATTTCAACGACACGGTTACGAAGTGTTGACTCGAACAGTAGCCGTACCATCAGTTGGCAAGTATTGGTTACGTTAGGTTTTATTCGATATTCTCGGAGGTGTACAGCAACATTCCCGAAGCCCCGCACATAGAGCGAGCGGTGGAACACCCCAGGGGTTAACCCCCTTATTCATAAACGTTTTTAACTTAACAAGCCGCTAATATTTGTTTGTCCCTTTCGGGACTCCCGTTTGGCTAATGAGGCCTACGGTATACTCACTAAAAACCCCCCTCATATTAAACCCTTTTGGCCAGGTTACGAGAAAGCTATCGGGTAAAACCTAACGTAAATTTTACTTGCCTACTGATGGTACGGCTACACATGTTAGCACAGGTTAGCACATGATTAAAACGACAACATCTCGTAGCGATATAGACTACCCGTCCCTCTTTTATTAATATACCTACTTAGTAAAAGACGGCGATATTATTATACAGCCGCTCCAATCAATCATGTGCTAAGCTTTCTGAGCACTGCAGCAGTTACTACTATGTAAAAAGTGAAAAGATGGATATAGTCCAATTGGTAACAATTGGACTATGTCCATCTACAAAATACAGTAAAAATACAGTATTTTAAATAAGAACTCAAATTCAATTTACTTATTGCAAATTAAAAAGTTAAACAGCTAAAATAGTATCCACTAATATGTAAGACAATTCATTTAATATGTTCTGAGTAAAAAACGGGTATTGATTTAATCAATCTAACAACATCACAAACTGAAATGAAGATACGAAAATAAATGAATCGGTAAAATCTTTCCATCATGATAATGATTTTAGTTTATAGTCCAAAAACGTATAAATATGCGAGTACTTACTATTTCAAAACCCGGGATGATTAACATCAAATCACGTTGCAATTGATAATTCCAAGGCACGACCTCATTGCATTTAATCACACACTTTACAGAAATCTCGATATTAAATTACCGGTCTAGTGTTGAGAAAGAGATGAATTTTTAAATTTCAGGGTCAAAAGGCCTGCCGTGACTTCGATATTTTTACATTTCGAACATTTAACTGTGTCATTCTAAAAAAGGAGTCCATTTAACGATTCTGTATCCACGACCTACTAATCCGTAGACGGACTAAAGTTACTGACATAGCCCTCTGGATTAGTAAGCTGAAGTGGCAATGGGCAGGCCACATTGCACGCAGAGCAGAGATGGTCGATGGGGTCGAAAAGTGCTGGAGTGGAGACCACGGCTAGGCAAACGCAGCGTAGGACGTCCACCCACAAGATGGACAGACGACCTTATGAAGGTCGCCGGGACACGCTGGATGCAGGTCGCATCTAACCGGTACATGTGGAGGTCCAGAGGGGAGGCCTAGGTTCAGCAGTGGACGTCTTATGGCTGAGATGATGAGGATGATGATGACCTACTAATGTGATTCCGTTTAGGGCGTAATTTGAATCGCGATGTGTCTATTCCATAGAATAACCATCAAAAACTTGCAGGCTTAACCTAAACTGAATCGCATTTAAGAGATCATGGTAGCCTCCAGTTCATCAATGTCGTTATCCCATTGCCAAAGAGCTATGCTGGTGGTAGGACCTCGTGCAGGGTCCGCCCGGATAGCTACCACCGTCTTACCCGTTAACCTGCCGCTAAATAGCAGTGTTTGCACTGCTGTGTTTCGGTTTAGGGGTAAGAAGATAGTCGGTGGAATTACTGGCATAGATAGAGGCAATCCATCTAAGTCCTCAGGGTAAACAGCGCATAGGCGATTTTTTGATCACTATGCCCTTGGGCCTCAGTTCCTGCTTTCCATCAGGTGGGCTGAGAGCTCAGTTGTCTATGTTCGTGACATTAAAAAAAGCAAATGACATTTTGCTGTTTTCCTTTTCAGTTCAAATTATCTACATACAATAGTCTCACGATTTATTGGCCTCATGTTTACGGCAGTATGAATACATTCGTCATCACCTCAACTCTTCGGTGGGTGTCGTAAGAGTAGAATAAGGGATTGAAGTGTCACTGAAAATTCGTTTATCCAATATTGATAATGGGCACCAGTGTCATAATAGTGGAACACTAGAGCGACCGCTTATTCGCTTACCCAGCAGCGTAGCGATTATTGGTCACGTCATCAGCCTCCATCAGAGTTCACTGCTGGACGTAGGCCTCTCCTATTAACTATGCGTGTAAGACGCATTAGGAGGTAAATGCCCATAACCGCCACGCTGGGCAAGCGGATTGGCGATCGCAGTAATGTGTCCACTATGATGACGCTGCTGCCCGTCATCAATCTTTTATCAAATAATGGTCAGTGACACTTCAATCCCTTAGTAGACTCTTACGACACCCGCAGGAGGAGTTGGGGTGGTGACAAATGTATTCTTACTGCCGTCACCACACGGTTTATTATTATTATTGGTGTTACCTCCTAATGCAACGCATGAGTAATAGAAGAGGACCTATGTCCAGCATTAGACTCAATTATAATGATTTCCCACTGACAACTGTTATTTAATTTCGTTGTATGTTGCCATAGAGCAAATATCATAGGTGTTTTCCTTTGCAGATCAATTTTAGTAGGCTCGCGAGTTAAATTGCTAAATAATAAAAATGTCTTACCGTATCTGCTACGGATTTAGTTTTAATTACTCTTATAATAGGGTACCTAGTATGTAAAATTTTTAAAACATGTGTTTTGTTGTCTCTATATTTTTACTACAGTCATGTTGCGAGGTTTTCCATAGTATATTTTTAATTAAGAGTAGTTTTTTTTTTACTTTTTTACGCTACTGGAGTAGAAAAATGTTAAAACATCCCTAAGAGGCAATTCACATAACAACATAAGTGTCGAATTAACTGAAATTATTTTTTTATTATGCTGTGCTTCATTGTGTTTGACTTGTTGTACGAGTATATGTATACATATTTTTCATCACACTGCTGTCTAAGCGCGCCATTGCTTGCATGCATAGCGGGAATAATAGAAAAGTGAAAATCCCTATGGAGTAATAGAAATGTCAGTAAGTCATTTAATAATATTTTAATTTAAAACTTTTTTTTTTGTCGGCAAGTGTGATGAAAAACACTGCATGCATCACGGTCGGTAAGAGAAATACTAACTCGAGTCATTAAAAGCCCTCCGCCTATGGCGTCGGCCTTCTAACACTCTCGTTAGTAATTTCATACTTACCTCCCTTGATGCACTTGCACAATGTACTATTAATTTACATATATTTGACTACAACATCTACATCATCAGTAAAATAAATGGTAATGCATTAAAAATGTACCTCAGGGACATACAAAGTTGGGACATGCAAAAGACACTGTTTCCTCTATGAAATAGAAAGACTACCTACGTAATTATGATCTTTCAAACGCAGAAAAAACATAATATAATATAGTATTTTATGCAACCCTTGTTTAAGAGAGGTCAAAAAATGTGAGTGGCGTGGGTAACAATTTGAGGCGAAGCCCAAAATTGTTATTAAAGACGCCACGAGCATTTTTTGACTTAGTTAAACAATGTTGCATACACTACTTTTTCTACGACCACACATTTATTTTTAAATGAAATTATAAATTTTAGAAATATTTTTAGTCAAGCACAATTTTATCAATCATCAAGGTTGGGCGGGAGACGTCAAAATTAAAAAAGAAAGCTCCTCAGATTTTTTTTAAATTAGGTTTCATTAAGTCTTGTATACAAGACGTGTCTTAAAATGCAAAAAACGCACTGCGTGCAAACCCGATGCGTTTATAGGGAATAGACAATATAGACTTTATCTTGACATCTGTAAGGTAGGGGCTTAATGGTGTGTTCACGACCATGTAAATGACAAATAAAAGTACAGGAGTAGAAAAAATATATAAACAAACTATTCTATTCTTAGAAAGGCTAAACAATACGACAACTTGTTTATATATTCTATAATAAGATATCTTTTGTTTGTGACGGCATCACGTGTACGCGAATTGTATTCAGCCTTCGTGGCACGAGACTTCACGCTGAAAACATCGCACTATCGGGATAATCGTGAACGAAATATCTAGTTCTCATATAGATGACTATAATCATAAACTCATTTTTCTCGAACTTGCAATGAAATATTGTCTTTACGTTCCTTAAAATAGACTCGGAAGTATCGCTTTCAGGGCGTAGTAACTCACTGGGATGGAAATGGAATTAAACTTTTTGGAAATTAACTTTTGGAATTTAACTCCAATATTATAGTAGGTACATTACTATAGAGGACGAGAAACGAAGGGTTACAGGCCAAGTAGATATATCTGGCCGGAGGAACTGAGGCCAGATAGGGATACGCGGCCTGTAACCCTGTTTCTCGCCGAGATTTGTATCGTGCTTTTCTCAAACTTGCCATGAAATAAAACGAACTGATTTCGCCGAACCATACTATTTCATTTGTAAATATACCAATAGTACAGTATCGTAAAATATAAAAAAAACATTTGCGCCTTATTTTTTTTTAATCTGTTTGAGGTATTCTTTTACCTGGTATAGACATTCGTCACCATTTGACGTTTCAAAACAAAAGACAGTCTATTTGCAGTCCTAGTGTGAAATAAATACATGAAATCTCTTTACATATCATCTTAGTACATGACACCGGATACTTAGTATTCCGGGTTTAATTTAAAGTAAGTAACATCAACATTCCGTAGCAAGTTTGAGGAACGTAACTTTTTTTTTAATTTTAAAAATATTGTCATTATTATTTTTTTTAGTTTTTCTTTGTTTTACCTTTGTTTTTAATATTCTATTTTTTTTTGCAATTTTTTTATGTTACGAGGTGTGCAATAAAGACTATTGTATTGTATGTTTGAGAAAACACTATACATGCCTCGGCGTGTAAACGGATTCCCGGCCTCTGATGTAATGTATTATTTCACACCGCCTATTAAAAACATGCCTTTTCTTTCCTGCTAGCAGGGTACAGTGTCACTAGGAATGTAATGGACTATATAGATAAAAAGTGACTATAATTATAAATAGTATATATAGTTATTACATCTATGAGACAAATATATATATTTGTCTCATAGATGTAATAACTATATACAAAAAAAATTGTAAAATAAGTGTAGGACCTAATATAAATGCGGTTTCGAACTTACGTTTTTTTTAACAGTTTGGAACATAATTATACCCCTAAGATCAAGTAGCCACTGAAATATAGTTATAAATTTTATAATCATATTACATTTACATTCATGTACGGAAGCACCGTAGAAGTGACATAAAATTTAACTGTAATTTATTCAGTAGGTAACTAGGTACCTAACCCTTACTAAAACGTTACTTGTAAATTATGTAATTTTAAAAAGTTGAAATATGTCATCAATAGTTGAAATGTGCCCATCGCTAGCCACAGCTAACAGCCAACCTGAACCAAGGGGCCGAATATAAGTACACAAAAATAAACAAAATGATTCCGCCACCCTCCAGGTTTATTTTATACAAGGTGCCCACGAGGAAAGGGAAAAATTCTAACAGCATATTCCTGAGACTAAAAGAAGCAAAAAATGTTAAATGAGTTTTGGTCAAATCTGAACATTAAAAAAAAATTTTTTTCGTTTTTTTTTGATATTTTGAATGCCTTAATACGCAAAAAAAGGATTTCATTAATCAAATTATCGCAAAAAATGCACTTTCAAGTTTGTTTTTACATTTGCTAGGTAATTAAAAAATATTTTTGCTCATTTGACTTCTGTCAATTAAGTGTGACAAGACTAAGGCAACATGGTGACAAAATCGTTTCCTAAAATGCGTTTATCATAGCGTAACGGTTTAAAACGGTTTTAAGAAAAAATCAAATTTTCTCTTAAAATAGACTGAATCCAGAAAACTTCATATGACATTTTTAACTTCAAAGGTCAGAAATCCGCTGTTGAATTTTTTCCCTTTCCTCGCGGGCACCCTGTATGTAACAGGTCCTACTAGGTACTTCAATTTCAACTTAAGGTTTTATACGTAAATACTATTATTCTAGACTGAATACTAGAATTTAGTATATTTAGAAGGTTAATGAGTAGGCGTATGTTGAATAATCCTCACCTCAAAGGGTAGACTAGACATTGTTAGCACCGATATAGATGATTGATGGTGCTTGAAATTACAGTAATATGGTTATAATAGCACATTACGATACAAGTGCGTAAAACATGAAATTCGAAACGATTGGCTATAAATTAAAACACGATCGGGGGAGTGTTTTATATAGTTTTAGTTAAGTAATAATGTATTAATAAGTAATTGCCATACCCAAACAGGGTTCATGTGAACAATAATATACTATAAGACCTTGTGTAACACATGATTATATATTTTATATATATGCAATAAATGAATTATGAATTATGAATTTTAAATCGACATCAGTTATGAATTTCGTGTTTTCACATCATGGCCTTTAATCATCAATTTATAATTACAGGGTGTTTTTTTTTCGACCGTTCAAATTCTACGTAGTGAATGTGTAGGTCATACTCACCAACTTTTACTATGGGGACAAAGTCGAAATCGCGAAAAAAAAATCAGCTGTTTTATACAAATTGGCGGCATTACGCCGGCCGAAATGTATGAAACAGCTGATTTTTTTTTCGCGATTTCGACTTTGTCCCCATAGTAAAAGTTGGTCAGTATGACCTATACATTCACTACGTAGAATTTGAACGGTCGAAAAAAAAACACCCTGTATAAAAGGCCAAACATAAAAATACCTTTAGCTGTAAAGGGGACTGAAACATCAATAATAATAACTGAATGCATATTCTTAAGGTGGATTTAGACCAAACGAGTGAATACAAAATTCGTTCGTTACACAAAACGTGATTCGTCATTCAAATGGGGGATAGAATGAGCATTCACTCGTTTGGTCTAAATCCACCTTTAATTGAAAGAGCTCTATTTCTTTTGAGTAAATTGATGACTTCGATACAGGATGTTAGGATGATCGAAATATTTTAACTCGTTAACAACGGCAACGTAGCAAATCATTAGAATATAAATAAGATTGAAAAAATATTTATAACAAAATAATTCAGCTTGATTTCCATTAAATTAAAGGGAAGCTTATTTGGGTCAAAAATAATCAATTTCTCTAAGAAACTAGTGTCTTAACTCTTATTGTTATTGAGCTATTAAAAAAATAAGTTTAATGACTGAACAAGTGTATTGCAACATTTATTACATCCTAATGTTTTTTATTTTGACATGTGCCGTCAGCAGCCGTCAGTCGTCTGAGATCTTATTCTTAAGGTTTTCTCACACTTGCCATTACAATTATTATGTATGAAAACGAAAAACAATTTTTTTTTACGAAATTAACAAAAGCCGATATACCGCCTGGTATATCGGCTTATATTAATGTCCCAAGTAACCTGTCCAATTTAACGGAAATCAATAAAAACACGGTGTATATGTAACCTAATGGCCCGTTGTCATGTCATTCGAAAAGTGGATGTCCTATCTACAGCTACATGGCTGTTAAAAATTAATTGTGGGATCATGCTAATTATATGTATATAACTAACTTTAAAAATCCTTTTAATTAATGATTAGGTAAATATTTGATGCTCACGGACTTAAAAGTGTTTATTTATTTATGAGGTTTGACGTGAAGTTAACAACGATAGATTTTACTATTAAGATTTTTACTATGAAGATGCATTAGCATTTTATTTCCTCGGTTGCTCAAATAATTTACCCCCTACGTAGATATATGTTTATTTCTCCTCAATAGAATAGGATTTAAAATAATTCTGAATATCCTATTTACATTACATTCTTATTTTAAAGACAAAAAAATAAAAGATATGAATGAAATACAACATATTAATTTCACTAGACTTAAACAATATATAATTTTCGATACACGTAAACTAAAAACTTGCTTAGATATTATGGACATTTGGGTATTTCTCAAATAGTTTGACAGCTGCTCTAGATCGACAACAATGGACCAGGTCACAAGTAAATAGTTTTCAGGAAGTAAAAATATAAAAAGTATTCGTAAAGTAGGTACACTAATGAATTCATAGGATTACATTATGTTTGTATTGCTCATATTAAAATTTTATAGGTACAGGGTACAGCAAAAATTGGTGATCTCTGTAAAGCCCATTCAACAACTGATTAGAAAAAACTGGAAAAATCATTATTTTTAATATATTCTTCGGTTACCTACCGGGAGGATTACACATGAAATAAAACTATGAAAACGAATAAACTCGCGTATATTAACTAACTTTAACTTCATTCCGACGTTTCGAACACTTCACAGGGTTCGTGGTCTGCGGATGACTGGTTCGAAACGTCGAAATGAAGTTAAAGTTAGTTAATATACGCGAGTTTATCCGTTTTCATAGTACCTACCATTCTTTTTTTTCGATTTTTTTTCTGTGGTACGTTGGCCTATTTTGGCAACTAACCCTAAATATGTAATTTTTTTGCGTACATTGTTTTCGAATTTTTCCACAATATAATGAATAGGTCCTCAAACGGGTCGCCACTAATTGACAACATTTCATATTTTTTAGTCCTAGTTTTTATTGTCTGTTTTGAAAGAACTCAATATTAAAACATACACGTATTTTTTTATTTTTCAATAAAATGCTACTTTAGTGCGAAAATCCCTTTTTATTACTACTTCGAGCAGAAAAAGCGTAAGTTACAAACGTCAAAAATCAGCTAAATGACGTCACAAGTGATTCATACGCGTAAGAAAACGACGAAAAACGGTAACAAGTGTCAAATGCCACTGCAAAACACCAGTGACATTCCAACCACAAGATTTTTTTGGTTATAGTGGCAGCTCTGAATCAGCTATGTGACGTCACTTCCCCATTAAACCATTTTTAAGATTTTTAACAAAAATATTGCGAACATTTTTTTTTAAATATATTTTTGTGATCTACTCGTACATGCGTATATCTCGAAATGGTTTTCGATTTAGGGACATCGAAAATTTCGAGACGTTGTCAATTTCATCCCGTATTTTCTAACTTTCTTTTGTTTTCATTTGAGTAGACGACAGTCCCCTGAAAAGTCTGATTAGTAAAATAATGTCAATGCCTGAATAGTTTGACGTCCACGCGCCTACTTATGTAAAGTTGCTTATAATAGATCAAGTGCAATGCGACTCAAGGTCGCCATTTTCAAACTGTCCTTATTTGGTCACGCGTACTGAATTAACTTGAAAATGAGGTAGGTTTGTCTCTAGAATTAAACAGGGTTATAACTTATAAGCAAAGATCGGACAAATGTGCGTCATTGTTCACAATAATGTGGACATGACTCCAAAGTTGATTGAATAATTAATCATTTTCAGAAAATTACATATTCGACACCGGTAACTATGAAAACCTTTTTTAAATAGTCACCTTTAAGCTTCGACATCAAATTTGAAGAAATTATTCGTTTGATTAATTTCATCAATTTTAGAGTCAACTCCATATTACTCGATCAAAGAATACTATGCAAATGCTTTAAGTTAAATTAATGTGTGACATGTAAATTTTAAATAATTATTGTAATAGTAAACACATCTGTACCTAACATCTGTATTGTATCTTTTTTTTGTATTTGCATGCATTTAGTTATGTTCTATTGCAAATAAATAATGATTGATTGATTGATTGCAAACAATGACGCACATTTGTCCGATCCCTGGTTATAAGCTAAGACTTAGTTGCGACGATTGCAATGAAAATGTACATAAATAATGCCTCAATCGAAATGGAAATCACGATCGCGTTCATCATCACGATTAAAGTTAGTTATACAAACTATATGGTATACTTTGTCCAACAACCTTTGGCAGCAACAAAGATTTGTCTCGTTTTTCACTATTAACAGCTGTGGCACAAAATCATGTAATTTTTTATAGTGTGTGACTACGCGAACAAAAGATAAAAATTAAATGAATTTAAAAAAACTTATAAATTATACAGGTTGTAAATTATACAGTCACAATTTTCGGGTGAAAATATTCATACTGAGCAACTTTTACTAACGAGACCGAAAAGAACATTACTAAGTTTTTTAAGTAATAAAAAACACGATTAAATCAAAACACGAAGTGAATCAGCTAAAGTATAATTTACTGTTGGTTTCTTATTTCCAGCTTTTAGTGCCAAGGCCTTTAAAACTTCAGAACTGGGGCCAGCCCGCCCTGACCTGAACATCTTCTATTGAATGACAGTATCCATTAGGTAAAGCCTTCGATCGTTGAACAATAAACAGCTGTAACAATGAGATGTCTAGCACAGCTTTGAAGCTGAGTGCTGGCATAGTGCTGTGAAATATCGATATCGAGGAACTTTTTTCACAACTGCCAAAAGGAGAGTATAATATGTGTTCAGCCCCCATGTATGTTTCATATTTTCTTTAAACGCGCAGATCTTCGCGACCACTCAACCGTTTTTAATAGTGTAAGGTATCTATAGAATCCTCGTGACGTCGCGGGTAACATAGGATATGTGACGTCACGTTAAAAATAATATGGCGGCCTATAAATTCAATGGCGTCTCACAAAAAAAAACAATTTTGAAAAAGCCTATCGTGTTTGGTATCAAACTGTAATTACGATTATCTATTTAACTTATATGTTTGTTATTTATTCTAGAAAAGCCAGATTCATTAAAATACAATTAAAGCGCCTTTATTTTGTCAGGACCCTACTCCTATGACTTCAATGATCACCGTTAAACAGGGTCAGGTGGACCTAACCTTTGTAGATAGATAGATAATGATTTATTTAATCCACAACGTACATAGTTTTGATAAATAAAATACAAAAAAAAACAATCATTCATGCCACTTAAAACTAACATTGAAGTAGGAAGTAAACTACATACATCCATGAAGCCATGTGTCGTGCTAGAGAAAAGACGCTGGCTCAGCATACATAGTGATGCTGCAAGCTGCTGTAGTATTCTGCCAGTCCCATATCTTTTATCATACATTTTGACACTTGATTATGGTTACAAATGCAAACTCTCTTTTCTATAGTCTTTCTTCTTCTTGCAGTATCTTTTTTATTGGAAACCACGAAACCACGAAAATATGTTTGAACAAGGAAATACAGTGATTTATATTGTTTTGATTCATTAAGTACCTAATTTTGATTTATACATCTTTCAATAAACAGATACTGCAAGATTGTTTACATTGAGTTAAATAGGTACCTAACTCTTCTTGTGTTCTTGTGTGTAATAATTTATGATTTGTGTATACATTTTTTGGTATCGTCAGTGTCTAGCTCAAATGGCCAAAACGGAAGACCAGCGCTGTCTCTGCTGGCAAAATGCTGAGTTTTGGCCATTTCGAGACAAAATTTCATGTTTACTGTTTTGTTTTGTTTGTATTGTGTTCTTGTCTCGAATAAACGTTTTTCTTTCTTTCTTTCCTAACTAAACAAAGTATATCGATATTATCGATAAACCCAGTCATACGGTGGAACATCCCTAAATCGATAAAGGCGCCATTATTGCAAACGGCGCCGCGACCCCGAATACGAGTGTTCCGCCAGTTTCGGATGCCGCGGCCTGATTCTGTTCGTAACCTAAGTGTAACGCCGCGGCCACGACATCGGTCTAAGGCGGCCGGCTTAGCGGAAAACGTATGGTGCTCCCTTTCGTACCCATATCGGCATCCCGCTCCAAGTCATGGATTCGCTCGCCGCTGGTCGCCTTAGACCAATGTCGTGGCCGGGCCTTAAGACTGGAGTGGTGAGCGTCGAGCTGAGCGTTCGGCGGGGCGGACAACGGCGCGTCAAGCGTCAAAGGGATTTCGTCACCGTGTGTGCAGGATACGCGCATGCGTTTGCATTTGTTTAACCTCCTACTGCCCAAACAGCTATGCTATTCTCTTATTCACACATTCGACGCTGCGTTCGTCAACGAGCTCGACGTCGAGACAGCCTTGTCTAAAATCCTAGCTGTTTTATTTGACAATAGGAATCGAGGCTGTGAGCGTGGTTGTGGGCGAGTTCGTCGCTGTTTTCGTTAGAGAATACGAAGTTCGTACATTAAACGTCAAACTCTCGACGCAGTGTAGTTCCAGCTCACGCCGCATTCGTCGCCGAGCACTAGTGTCGTTAAAAGAACATTAGTGAATACCATTTTAAGGCTCGACGCTGCCGCAGCGCTGACACAGCGCTGACAGCAAGGCGGTTTCCTTAGTGAATAACACTGCAGTAAAAATTGCTAGTGAATTTTTAATTAATAGTGTAGGAAATAGAATAGCATTTCTTTTGTTTGAAGAGACCTTTTAATAGGTATCTGGGCAGGTAGAGGTTAACATAGACGCCCCGCTGCACGCCCCGTCGGACGCACGGATCGGGCGTCTACTCAGAGGCCCTACCATGAACTACCGAAATCCGCAAATTGCGGGAACTTTTGTCTGTCACTCTAATGACGCCTTTGTTGGAGACAGAGACAAATCCCCAAAATACGATCTTCGGTGTCTTGTACACTTCGACGCATTGGAGTCATTTGTGTAATCGCCTCCTATCGTGCCTACCTCAGGGATTTTCTCTTCATCATCATCATCTCATAAGACGTCCACTGCTGAACATAGGCCTCCCCTTTGGACCTCCACATGTACCGGTTAGATGCGAACTGCATCCAGCGTATCCCGGCGACCTTCATAAGGTCGTCTGTCCATATTGTGGGTGGACGTCCTACTGCGTTTGCCTAGCCGTGGTCTCCACTCGAGCACTTTTCGACCCTATCGACCATCTGCTCTGCGTGCAATGTGGCCTGCCCATTGCCACTTGTTTATATTTGGTAATTGGGATTGTTCTATCAAGACAGGCCCTAGCGGCAGCATTTTTGGCTCCTTCGGTTCCAAGTACCCGGCTCCAAAGTCATTCATCTTATTTTTTGTATAGCTACGAGTGCTACGAAACATTTAGATACTACGCTACAGTTGTAGACCTATTCAGGGAGTACGAGTAAAACCTATACATTGCATAATCCTGATAAGATTATGCAATTTTCAAAGAATCATTAAATACATATTTCGTAATATTTAAACCAATAATCCATGTAACTTGTAACACTGTAAGTACGCTATTAAACTTAACATTCGTTTGAATAATGCAATAGTGTAATTTTATTACTATTTAGTATCTATTGTGAATCTACTTTTACGAGCTTGATGTGCATATTAACTCTATTGTAACTTGATTGTAATGAAGTTATTACGGCATGCGTCAAATTCATTTAAAAGATCGAACAACTGGCGACTTCCGCGCACAATGTATCACTATTGCGATACAGCGAGGAAATGCCAGCCTCCTCGGTACAATGCCACAAGGGCCAATCTTAGGTATACAAATACATAGGTTACTTGTTGTTGTCCTAAGGCACCCCAGAGGTGCAAAGAGCCTTCACAAGATCGCGCCACGCCTCTCTGTCTTCAGCAACTCTTTTAGCCTCCCTCCAGCTTAGGCCAACCGTACGGAGCTCGTTTGAGACGGATCGCTGCCAGGAGTGCACTGGCCGCCCAGGAGGTCGCAGGAGGTCATAGGTTACTTAATCCATGCTAACTATCAAGTGGGCATTTCTCCGAGCGTTTCAACCGTCGTAACTTCGGTGGCAGCCTTGTCACACGAATCCCGTGAGAGATGCAAGAACTTTTGGATATATTGGTAGAGGTATGATTTCAGAATGGCTACTTGGCTAGGCCTGCTGGCCTGGCAATAATATTCGGATTAATTTATCCAACAGATAAAACTATCACTGTCCTTTTCGTCAGGCATATAAAGAAATAGACAGCTAACATTTATGTGACAGATATTCTTTAGTTGGAGATGTGGAAACAGGTCCATGGCTTATTATTAGAGGCATAGATCATGATTGCGGTGACCAATCAGCGAAATGCTCCCCCCATTTCCTTCCGTGGGTGTCGTAAGAGGCGACTAAGGTCAACATGCTGGCGGTGGGCAGCAGC
>JALPQI010001789.1:0-110319 GCA_025490895.1 Thaumatotibia leucotreta | reverse complement strand
GCTTCATCGTTAATCGCAGCTAACTGTCTTTGTCGCACTAATATGAAAGAGTGACAGAGGGAAAACTACGTTACGCTACTAAGCGCTACGAGAAGCACCCGTCCAACGCGCTGCCGACCCTCGTGGAGGCCCTGAAGACCCGCGGCTGCCCGGAGCCGCTGGTGCGAGGAGTGCTGCTGCTGCTGGAGCACGGCGGCGCTCACGCCAGGCAGAGCGACCTGTTCGGTCTGCAGGATGCTGTCAAGATCACCAAGCGGCTGTTCAAGGTTAGATCCCTTTAGGACACCTGTGGGCTGCACAAGCGTGCCATACGCGCAACGAGAGGAGCGTTGTTCCTTCCGGAGATGGGTCCAGAGCCTTGGACAATCGCTGCAAGGAAGTGTGCTCAGGCGTACCCGTGGCAGGTCTACACAAGGGTTCTTGAGTAGCAGTGCGTGTGCCGTGCGCGCAACGGAGGGAGCGTTGTTTCAGGTTGCAGGATGCTGTCAAGATCACCAAGCGGCTCTTCAAGGTTAGACCCCTTTAGGACATTTTTAGGTGGCAGGATCTCAAGGTTAGACCCCTTTAGGGCATCTTTAGGTGGCAGGATCTCAAGGTTAGACCCCTTTAGGGCATCTTTAGGTGGCAGGATCTCAAGGTTAGACCCCTTTAGGGCATCTTTAGGTGGCAGGATCTCAAGGTTAGACCCCTTTAGGGCATCTTTGGGTGGCAGGATCAGGGTCTACATTAGGCTCCCTGAGTAGCAGTGTGTCGCGTGCAACAGAAAGAGCGTTATTCCTTAAGATGGGTCCAGAGCCCTGGACTGGCGACAGACCGTTGGGTTTTAGCGTATAGACCAGGGCCTCATTAGCCCTGGGAGTCCCACATGACCCTCTTGAGGAAGTTCTGTTTGAGTGACCAGGGTGCTTAGCCAAGTTGCCAATCGCTAGCGCCTCGTTAATCGCAGCTAACTGTCTTTGTCGCACTAATATGAAAGAGTGACAGAGGGAAAACTACGTTACGCTACTAACCGCTACGAGAAGCACCCGTCCAACGCGCTGCCGACCCTCGTGGAGGCCCTGAAGACGCGCGGCTGCCCGGAGCCGCTGGTGCGAGGAGTGCTGCTGCTGCTGGAGCACGGCGGAGCTCACGCCAGGCAGAGCGACCTGTTCGGTCTGCAGGATGCTGTCAAGATCACCAAGCGACTCTTCAAGGTTAGATCCCTTTAGGTGGCAGGATCTCAAGGTTAGACCCCTTTAGGGCATCTTTAGGTGGCAGGATCTCAAGGTTAGACCCCTTTAGGGCATCTTTAGGTGGCAGGATTTAAAGGTTAGACCTCTTTAGGGCATCTTTAGGTGGCAGGATCTCAAGGTTAAACCCCTTTAGGGCATCTTTAGGTGGCAGGATCTCAAGGTTAGACCCCTTTAGGGCATCTTTAGGTGGCAGGATCAGTGTCTACATAAGGCTCCCTGAGTAGCAGTGTGTCGCGTGCAACAGAAAGAGCGTTGTTCCTTAAGATGGGTCCAGAGCCCTGGACTGCCACTGCGAGGTCGCCTTAAAGCCCTGGCGACAAACCGTTGGGTTTAGCATATAGACCAGTGCCTCATTAGCCCTGGGAGTCCCACAGGACCCTCTTGAGGAAGTTCTGTTTGAGTGACCAGGGTGCTTAGCCAAGTTGCCAATCGCTAGCGCTTCATCGTTAATCGCAGCTGTCTTTGTCGCACTAATATGAAAGAGTGACAGAGGGAAAACTACGTTACGCTACTAAGCGCTACGAGAAGCACCCGTCCAACGCGCTGCCGACCCTCGTGGAGGCCCTGAAGACGCGCGGCTGCCCGGAGCCGCTGGTGCGAGGAGTGCTGCTGCTGCTGGAGCACGGCGGAGCTCACGCCAGGCAGAGCGACCTGTTCGGTCTGCAGGATGCTGTCAAGATCACCAAGCGGCTCTTCAAGGTTAGACCCCTTTAGGACACCTGTGGGCTGCACAAGTGTGCCATACGCGCAACTAGGGGAGACGCTTTGTTCCTTCCGGAGATGGGTCCTGAGCCCTGGACAATCGCTGCAAGGAAGTGTGCTCAGGCGTACCCGTGACGGCAGGTCTACACAAGGGTTCTTGAGTAGCAGTGCGTGTGCCGTACGCGCAACGGAGGGAGCGTTGTTTCAGGTTGCAGGATGCTGTCAAGATCACCAAGCGGCTGTTCAAGGTTAGACCCCTTTAGAGCATCTTTAGGCGGCAGGATCTCAAGGTTAGACCCCTTTAGGGCATCTTTAGGTGGCAGAATCAGGGTCTACATAAGGCTCCCTGAGTAGCAGTGTGTCGCGTGTAAGAGAAAGAGCGTTGTTCCTTAAGATGGGTCCAGAGCCCTGGACTGGCGACAGACCGTTGGGTTTTAGCGTATAGACCAGGGCCTCATTAGCCCTGGGAGTCCCACATGACCCTCTTGGGAAGTTCTGTTTGAGTGACCAGGGTGCTTAGCCAAGTTGCCAATCGCTAGCGCTTCATCGTTAATCGCAGCTAACTGTCTTTGTCGCACTAATATGAAAGAGTGACAGAGGGAAAACTACGTTACGCTACTAAGCGCTACGAGAAGCACCCGTCCAACGCGCTGCCGACCCTCGTGGAGGCCCTGAAGACGCGCGGCTGCCCGGAGCCGCTGGTGCGAGGAGTGCTGCTGCTGCTGGAGCACGGCGGAGCTCACGCCAGGCAGAGCGACCTGTTCGGTCTGCAGGATGCTGTCAAGATCACCAAGCGGCTGTTCAAGGTTAGACCCCTTTAGCACACCTGTGGGCTGCACAAGTGTGCCATACGCGCAACGAGGGGAGACGCTTTGTTCCTTCCGGAGATGGGTCCAGAGCCCTGGACAACCGCTGCAAGGAAGTGTGCGTGCCCATGACGGCAGGTCTACACAAGGGTTCTTGAGTAGCAGTGCGTGTGCCGTACGCGCAACGGAGGGAGCGTTGTTTCAGGTTGCAGGATGCTGTTAAGATCACCAAGCGGCTGTTCAAGGTTAGACCCCTTTAGGGCATCTTTAGGTGGCAGGATCAGGGTCTACATAAGGCTCCCTGAGTAGCAGTGCAACAGAAAGAGCATTGTTCCTTAAGATGGGTCCAGAGCCCTGGACTGCCACTGCGAGGTCGCCTTAAAGCGTCTTGGCGACAGACCGTTGGGCTTTAGCGTATAGACCAGGGCCTCATTAGCCCTGGGAGTCCCACATAACTCTCTTGGGGAAGTTCTGTTTGAGTGACCAGGTGCATCGCGCTCTTTTTGCTATATATAGTCCCTCGCTCCATGGAAGCGCTGAAGACGCAGGACGCTGTCAAGAGTCCCTGAGCAGTGCGTGTGCCATACGAGGAGAGAAGGAGCGTTGTTTCAGGTTGCAGGGTGCTGTCAAGATCACCAAGCGACTGTTCAAGGTTAGACCCCTTTAGGACACCTGTGAGCAGGCTGCCGTCTGCACAAGTGTCCCTGAGCAGTGCTTGTGTCATACGAAAGGAGTGTTGTTTCAGGTTGCAGGGTGCTGTCAAGATCACCAAGCGGCTCTTCAAGGTTAGACCCCTTTAGGGCACCTTTAGGTGGCAGGATCTCAAGGTTTGACCCCTTTAGGGCATCTTTAGGTGGCAGGATCTCAAGGTTAGCCCCCTTTAGGGCATCGTTAGGTGGCAGGATCTCAAGGTTAGATCCCTTTAGGGCGTATGCAGGATCTCAAGGTTAGACCCCTTTAGGGCATCTTTAGGTGGCAGGATTTCAAGGTTAGACCCCTTTAGGGCATCTTTAGGTGGCAGGATCTGGCAGGAAGTAGCCCTGGGAGAACACATAACCCTCTTGGGGAAGTTCTGTTTGAGTGACCAGGTGCATCGCGCTCTTTTTGCTATATATAGTCCCTCGCTCCATGGAAGCGCTGAAGACACAGGACGCTGTCAAGAGTCCCTGAGCAGTGCTTGTGTCGTACGACGAGAGGAGCGTTGTTTCAGGTTGCAGGATGCTGTCAAGATCACAAAGCGGCTTTCAAGGTGGGTTACTGGGAGTTGGGGAAGTTCTGTAGAATAAGAAAGAAGAAGTCTACGGTTTTTAAAGCCCGATCCTTGAAGGAGAGTCATAATATATGTCGCTCCCAAAATCACCACGCTGTTCAAGGTCAGATTAAGGGCTTTTGGGGAAGTTGCGTTAGTGCCGGGCCTAGTACTAGTGCAACGCTCTCTGTTTGCTATTTGTATTCGGCCAAGCAGCTGTTCAAGGCCAGATTACTGGGAGTTAAGGTCAAGCCACACCTGAGACGACGAAGGGATTGAAGTGTTACTGACCATTCTTAATCTTCAATACTAACCCTAAACGGTCAAAAACATTGCAATTGCAATTCGGAATTCGTGTAACATAAATTTTCTTTAACCCATTCATGGCCACGCTCCAACGCACGAACACATCCCGCCGGGCCACCATACAACGCGATTTTTGCTAAAACACACGACTCAGCGTATGGGTCACGGGCCTGGCGCGTACGCTTAATAAACTGCCGCTTTGAAACCGGCCAGTGGGATAGATCTTCCGATTTTCGAAAGTAATAAACATACCTGGGATAACTGGGGGCAAGTTATAGGGATTTGATATCGATTAAAAAGATGTCGATATAATTATAATAAAAGATGTGCTTATTGAACATTCTCGATTACAGTAAAGAGGTTCGATGTCATATCTGATATCGGGCCTCTTCAGATAGTAAAAGTATGCAGATGTCATTTTAATCAAAATGACAATTTAAATATTGATATTTTAATAATAATTGTATATTTTGAAAACTATTTTAAAATAAACGCGTAACTACCTGTTTAAATAGATTTTTTATTTTAATTGAAGAGTAAGTACCTAATATTTATTTATGCTGAATAACATTTTGATGTTGTCATTCACAGTAACATCGATATATTTTTAGTCGATAAAATATTTTGCTACATGACTTTCGTATAAATGCCCCGAGTTATCCCAGGTATGGTAATAAATGAATAGGACGCCGTCTACAAAGTCGCCACCATTCATTGTTTTTGACTGCGTAAACAAATTTAGTGATTTTATATTTATAAAACAGTTGAGATGGCATGTTTTTGACACACAATGACATTTTTTTCTTATCTCTGCTACTTGCACGGCCTCTATAATAATTGTTTCTAAGAATTTAAACAAAGGTCGCGGCAATCCTTTATATCTTTGCACGTGCAGTGCTTATCGGCAAACTTTTTAACGACTAAGTAGAAGGTACTTGCTTCACTATTACTTTGTCTTAAAAGTTTACACTGTAAAAGTTTTATTCCTCTTATCTCTCTTCTATTCTATCTATTATTCTCTCTCTTATCAGAATCACATATTTATTGAAGTATGTATATGTAAAATAAAACTATGAAAACGGATAAACTCGCGTATATTAACTAATTTTAACTTCATTCTGACGTTTCGAACACCACCATCATCCGCAGACCACGAACCCTGTTAAGTGTTCGAAACGTCGAAATGAAGTTAAACGTCTCTGCCCACTAGACCGTAGCATACCATGACCGTAGCATGAACGTATCAGACACGGAATGTGAGACGACACGGACTACTATGCCCACTATAACGTGTGTTTCATGTCCGTGCTAAGCCTGTTTAGTGACCGTTGCATCCGCGTCGCAACCACGTATCATCCGCGTCGCAACTACGTATCATCCCCGTAGTATGAGCGATTCATATCCGTCGTTATCGTTCCATTGTCACAGTTTTATCAGTTGCAAATTGTTTTCGCGCCCTTTAGACTACTATAGCTGTGCTAGTATTTGCCTAGGAGTATATTTCTACACCTATTTTTCTGAGCAGACATCGTAAACTGCGATCGAAATCCATTGAAGTACCTACTAGAGTTGTTACTGAGTCAAGTCAAAGTCAAAAATTATTTATTGAGTAGGCTTAGCAACAAGCACTTTCGAATCGTCAGTTATGCTACTTATACATTTATATGACGGAATGTGTTTATTTATCATAATATTAATATAGTATTAAATGACACTTATCAGTGTCTAGGTTACCTAGACACTGATAAAGTGTAATCTATAATATTAAACTAAAACTTCTTGGAATTGATAAATATTTATTTTCTATAGATTTACCAGAGTATGTACGTTATTGTCATGATTGTCAATGTGACTCCGTCAAGTACGTGTTTGTTTGATTATTTTTACATCTGCAAATAGTTTTGTAACAATAATTAATTTTAAATAACAATTTAGAAAAAAAAAATATCGATTTTGTGTACATATTGTAATAAAAATCTAAAACCAATAATATTTATTAAAGAAAGTCACATCAAAAGCATGGTTCTTACCATGTAAAAAAAGAAACAAATTGTGCAATCTATCTCGATAAATTCGTTAAGTTATATGACTGTTTCAAAATGGATTGTTTTTTTAATTATTTTGTTTGTAAGAAACGAAGTAATATTTTTCGATCTCGATAAAAATCTACGGTTTGCGGGTTTACAATCAATCAAGTAAGTTTTTTTTTCAGAAAATAGTGATGCTGATTATGTTTGCGTTGTTTCGCCATGGAATATATGCGAAAATTATTACTCACTATCTTAAGCGAAAAATTTGGTGAGTTTTGGATAAAAAGTTGTAAATACAATACAAAAATGTAAATAAAACCCGTATGCTCACCGTTGCGCCGCCTGCGCACACCGTACCGGCAACGTTGCGTGCCATGCACGTAGCGTGTCATGCACGTAGCGTGTCGGGGCCGGCAAAATATTCTCACCGACAATTCTTGCCGGTCCGTGCATGGCACGCGACGGTGTTGGTCGGCGCCGGAACGTCCTAGTGGGCATAGTCTCATACTCTTCCATACAAAGAATATGTTTTTGTCTGATACGTTCATGCTACGGTCATGGTATGCTACGGTCTAGTGGGCAGAGACCTTAAAATTAATTCATATACGCGAGTTTATCCGTTTTCATAGTTTTATTTCATGTGTAATCCTCGCGGTAACCGAAGAAAATATTATGTATATGTACTTATGACCTGGTCACATCTATTTGCCGATAAGCACTGCATGTGCAAAGATATAAAGGATTGCGGCGACCTTTGTTTAAATTCTTAAAAACAATTATTATAGAGGCCGTGCAAGTAGCAGAGATAAGAAAAAAATGTCATTGTGTGTCAAAAACATGCCATGTCACCTTTTTTATAAAATCACTAAATTTGTTTACGCAGTCAAAAACAATGAATGGAGGCAACTTTGTAGACGGCGTCCTATTCGTTTATTACTTTTTAAAATCGATTTCAAATTCTGGTAATACAAAGCCAACGTCTTAAAAATTGCAATCACTAAACACAACACAGGAGGAGAGGTAAAGTCGCCAACGAATAAATCGAGACTAAATTATATTTCCCATATTACTTCAAAAATTTTTAATAGGAGGGATGGGTTTAACTACGTCACGTCATTGGCTTCTGGGAAAACTACTACAACGTGCATATGCAAGATAACACCGCTGCTCGGTTGCATTTATTGTTTATTACCTGGGAGGGCGCTCGGACGGCCATTACCTTTGAAGTCTTTTGTTTGAGCAAACAACATGTTTTTGTCACACTAATATATAATATAATTATCGTTCAGATAGTAGATGTCAAAGTTGATATACAACCTCGACAAAAAGCATGACACGTTTGGACGTTTCCGTGAAAAAACGATGGGAAAGGATTTTGCACTACATATATTGTATAACATACATATTGTAATCTTTTCTAAAAACCGCCAAGATAAACAAATTTTATGTAAATACAGTTATATTAGTATGATTGAACAACTGCTTTACTTCATATAATTGAAACATAGTTTTATTACTATGAATTAATCTTAACATCACTGTTAGTAGTTACCTAATTATGTACCTATACACTACAATGACCACACCATTTTATGTTACGTAAGTATATAAAAGTACAGCGGAGAAACCTGGTTGCCTTACCCTTAAAAGAAAATGAGATATAATCGTACAAAGTTTGGCCAATACAAATATTGCTTGCCACCATCCATAAGGTCATCGGTTGAAAAATGTTACAATACCAAACGACTTCAACGTGAAGCAAGCTTTAAGACCAGCCAATAAAGCTTATTTCAGTCTATCACGTAAACACTCGTAGTTTTTACACACAGCGCCGGGCCACGGTGACCCATACCCTGAGTCATACTCATAACTTTCTATAAAAATATATTTTTCATATTTTTGAAATGTGAATATGTCTGTGTGCTTACAAAACGTATGCATCTACAATTTTGTTATTTTTACTATATTATACTTACAGTAAATCAAACTTGAATATTCAAGACCCCATTTTCATTAAAAAAATCGTACCTACTCATCATTTTATGACTAAACGTAATTTGTGAAAGTGGTTGTTAGATTCAATTACACAAACATAATTGTGTCAATATATGTTTAGTTTTTATTTTATTTAGAATGTACTGATGACTCGCATGCGAGTCACGGGCCATGCGGAAGCGTTGAATCATGACCCATACGCTGAGTCCTTGGCCCTGAATGGGTTAAGAGCCGGCCTTAATATTACCCCAATATTTATTTTAATCTCTTTCGCATATGATTCCAATATACCCAAAATGTATTGTTAGGAAATTCCTATCGTAACTATCTTCAGCTATATATATATTTAGCCAATGTCCCACTGCTGGGCATAGGCCTCCTCTCATATATGAGAGGGATTGGGCTATAGTCCCCACGCTGGCCCTAAGCGGGTTGGGAACTTCACATACACCTTTGAATTTCTTCGCAGATGTATGCAGGTTTTCCTTCACCGAAAGCTAATGGTAAATATCATCTGATATTCCGTACATATGTTTCGGAAAAACTCATTGGTACGAGCCAGGATTTGAACTTACGACCTCCGGATTGAAAGTCAAACGTCGAAACCACTGAGCCACCACCGCTTCAACTATACTTTTTTTTTCAGGGCCTCAGCGGCGTCGAAAACATCTACACACAGCACACCCCACTCCTCAAAGACACACTCGAAGACCTCATCAAAGGGAAACTACGAGAGAACCTGTACCCCACCCTCGGCGGAGACGAGACGTACGGCCGGAGACCACAGGACATCATCGTCTTCATAGTAGGCGGCGCCACCTATGAGGAGTCGTTGTGCGTCCATCAGATCAACCAGGCGTACCCTGGAGTTAGAGTGATTCTCGGAGGAACAACTATACATAATTCGGAGTCGTATTTTGAGGAGGTGAAAGCGGCGATGCAGGGGGTGCATAGAGTGCATACGAGGCATATTAGAAATGTTTAGGTTAAGTGATGTGGACTGTTCTGTCGACATTGTGAATTGAAAATAGTGCTGCGACCATATATAACATGGACGTCTAACGCCTCAAAAATGCCCCTAAAAACAATTGTTCAATTGCGCCAAGATGGGCAGGACATAGCGCTTTTCTTACCGCGCATATTTCGGCGCAACATCTTTGACCAATGACAACTATTTTTAAATAGCGGTTTAGGTTTTTATAGGTTGGCATTGAAATTCCTTGCATGATGATGCCGTGATGCATAGGGGGTGACACTTGTCAACTAAAATTCAGGACCGTTTTTGAAAGGCAATTTAGTATGGCGTGCGGCTTCCATGTTTTATTGGTTCGTAGGTTGTGGAACTTGTGGATCCCTTTCCTTTAGTCCCATCGTAGCCATGTTAGGTAGCTGGCTACCAAATGAGAAAAATATTCCAGACTCGAAACAGACAATGAAACGGGAATTCTTATCGTAGGTACTTAGTAGCTGGTGTTTAATTTCAACGAACAGTGACAGGCATTTTCCAAACTGCATTGTATAGCGACCTTTTTTATGACTTCTTAATTGTAAGGAATTTACGTTGTAAAGTGCTTCGCTATCGCTTATCTTTTAAGTTGAAAATCGTTGATAGCCGGCTACACCAAATATGGCTACTAGATGGGGCTAAAGAATCATTTTGAGGCTTAACCTTTTGAACGCCAAAAACTAAAGGTACGAGTATCTACTGTCGTGTATACCACGCCAGCAATACCAAGCGGTTATGGTGGGCGTTAAAGCAATTACTGGCGTGAAGGCCACATTTTAATGCGAGAGAAGGCGTTCTACAGGTTAAAGACGCGGAACTTTTTAAAACTTCAGAATCTGAGACTCGAATATATTAAGAATCGAGTCTTGACTCTTGAGTCGTTAAGCCTTAAAATTCACAACACTGATTGAAACGCAAAATCACAAAGTTTTAGGGATTCTAGCGGGGTGATGGTCGCCTTTTTATTGGAGCTTATTTTGCCGTGCGTTCTCTCTCTTAACCTTTTGACCGCCAGACGGCATAGGTCGACTGTGGCGGTCGAAGGGTTAATTACTTGATGGAATGCGATATAAATAAAGAATATCATACCAATACAATGCATAAACTGCTGGAATTATCGTTCGCCTCAATGTTTGACGTGCGTAACTTTGTTTCGATCTACTGCTACAGATAGTTACCATTAAATTATTAGCAGTACTTACTAATCACTGTTCTCAATACCAACCACTGAATTGACAACTGTTATCCTTAAATGTTATCAAGACTGAAAGAATGTATTAAACAAGTTGTTTACTGATTTAACACTTGTGTAATGTGTATAATCAATAATCACAACCAGGGGCCTGTTTATCAAAAGCTTGTAACTTGTAATACAAGTGGACGTCTCTTTTTGACACTGTTAATTAGCCTTTTGTTTGACCGCTAGAGGGCGAAGGAGCTGAGCTCCAGGCGCCACGCGTACACGACTATTTAATCGAAATTGAACTTTACGGCGTCCCGCGTGAGTTCCTACTGCATTGGCGCAGCTGTCGGCCAGTGCCACGATTTTCCGTTGTCGTCTATGGTCGACTGTGGCGGTCAAAGATAAGGATTTCGGCTTGTATTACAAGTTACAAGCTTTCGAGAAATAGTAGGTATTAGTACGACAGAGCCGAGTCAAGAGACATACGATGATAGTTATCATTCATTTCATTCAATCCATTCCTGCTAGCTTTTGTGAATAAACCTGTTTAGCATGGTAACTATTTGTAGCAACATTTGTGTTAGTCTTTAGTAAAACGTCCCACTTTGTCGCTTACCATAAAGACGAGATTTCCTTGTATCGCCGTATGAATAAACTGACAAAGCGGCTTTATGGTAAACGACAAAGTGGGACGTTTTACTAAACTCACTCACATTTTATTCGAGTCTACTATTTAAGCTTTACTGTAATTATTGTTATAATATGCAACTTATTTATTCCTCTAATCATGTAACATATAAACTAAAATAAATAAAACACGCAACTGTTGTGTTCAAAACACGTTTTTTTTACTTTTTTATTGAAAAATAATTGCGGCCACAGATGTTCGTGCCAAACAATTACAAGTTATTTAAAAAATCATTCTGCCATCAAGTTTGGCACAGAGTGCTCACGCCTTTCTTCCGTCCGAGCTTACAATCAGGCGTGTCTTATAAAACCAATTTACATCTAGCTTCGTAGCTCTCCCCTGTCAGTCTTTATACATAATTATACATCCCGCCCTAGCATGGTACAGTTGGAAACATTTGTTGAGCTGTTCTATTTATCTGCTTATTACTTCAGCTGTACCATCCTAGAGGTGCAAGCGGCGTGCTTTTGAGACTATACTTGAAATCATTTGAATTGATAAGTGACTTCAGTGATTGTAATTTCCAAATAATTTCAATTATTTAAGTAAAGCGAAATATCCACAAAAGAAAGCTGAATTGATTGTTGTTCTTGCGATTTAAAATTACATTTTGTATTGTATGGATTTCGCAAACTACGCACCATTAGATCGATTAAAATGTGAAAGCTAAGATCTTACAGTATTATTTGATTCAGTTACACAGTGAAAATAAACATTACATATAATGAAGTTGTTCTAATACATAACTGATTGCTAAAGGCTTGTACAGTCGCCGTCATATATACCGTAGCGTCCAAAGCATTCAAAAATATCTGAACAGGAACACGCCTTTGTTGCCATAACGATAGCGTGTTCAGATAGTTTTGAGCGCTCTGGACGCTACGATAATCGCCGGTTTAGAGGCAGAAGCAAGCAGTTAGGTAAAACATATTTTAGCAAATTTAATAGTGTATTATGCCACTGGCATAAAATACGATTTGTCAAAACAAACTTCAAGGAAATAGTTGGTTCTGCCTCTAACCCGTCAGATATTTTAACATACCGAAATCTGATAGGGACTGTCAATTTAAAATTGCTATTGCTTTGAAATAACTGATAATATGAATTTGTAATAATATTATTTTTTAATCGACCGAATGCTGGTAGTCTCATCAAAATTAGATGTCATTTCTATCTCATTCTAATCTATTGCGAGGCTAACGGACGTCTCTTTCTTACAAAACTACTATGAAGGAGACGTGTTTCGCCCGCGATAAGTTTTTCACAGACAAAAATGAATGCCAATTTAATATGTAGTTGCTTCAGAACCAAACGTGCTTTATATTTTATACATGACATCATTTTTGTCTTGAAAACTTGAAAAGTAATTGACAGCACGCCGCGGGACCATCTACACGTTGGTAACAAACATTCGAGGCGCGAGACTGCAGTAGAGCGTAGCGAGTGTTTCATTTCTCGGTATTGAGCCCCTCACTCGCTCTCCGCGCATTCTCGCCTCGCGACCGGCCACACACACAATTATAAGGCAATTTTATACATCTATATATAAAGTGTATATAGAGGTATATAAATAACGACCGCCCACAACCCAGGCGGCCTATTTACATCGGCAATCAATTGCCAAATTTACAAAAGCTGCTCCGATCTTTGCGGAGTCGCATTCCAATATACCTAAGCGGCCTAGTCACTCAAATATATCTCAACAAGCACTAACCAGAGGCGTGATCAGATATTTATGCTCAGCCGCTTGTATATATCAGTGCAACTCGCATATGTTTAGCTTTTTATCTGTACACTCGAAAACGACCGCGGTCGGCCTGTGACGTGTGAAGGCACGGTGATCCAATATTCGGCCGACCGGATACTTCGATTTCGATGTGACATTACATATATATTGATATATATCAACTAAATGCTATCGAGAGCGCGTTGCGATGTCAGACAGCGTTCTCGCTTGGCAGTACGACATCGCACGCGAGGGCAAAGGCCGAACATCCGTCTCTCCCCGACTCTACAGTGTGAGAGAGACATCGGCCCTAAACGCCAAAGGAATCCGTGTATGCAAAAGTACATCACACACACAAAGGAACAATCGTATCGAACAGAATACACGGCATTATAAATAATTCCGAGATTCTATTACTAAAAGAAAAACAAAACCGCGCTGCCCACGCGGCAAATTATGATATATAGTTTTATATAATTTTATATGGCGCTTAACAATAACATACGCACATAGAATTTCTCATATCTTACTCTCATAGCAACAAACTTACACACGCGCTCACGCGATAATAAAACTTTTAATCAAAACAAAATGTGGAAAAAAAACAATAATAGATGACCCGTACCGTGTTCTCGAGCTACCTTCGTAAACTGCAGACATAGTGGAGAAATAAAAGTACTTTACATAAAAGCTACTGCTTCTTACAGAATGGTTTGAGGTCTGGCCTTCCTACGATTGCATATTGGCCATATTACAATGGCCCAATGATAAGACCAGTGCCTCAGGTGGGTTTTGTGTTAGTATGTGACATCTATCTATATGTCAGTTTAATATTTATTAAAGTGCCTCTAATAACACAGTTCAAAGATATTCGGGTCATTGTCAGTCCGAAAAACAAAAGTTGTCCACTCGGTGGTCAAAAGTTAACAGCTGTTATAAATCTATATCATGATTCGATTGCATAAGGCTATACGAGGGGCGATTCAAAAATAATGATAAACGATATGTTACAATAGCATAATTAAATTTTGTGAACTACGGTAACATAGTAACACTCTTTAAAATTAAGATTAATAAATAAAAAAATAGCATCATTCATTTGTTTTGATGTGATAGTTAATAATAGACGACAGTGTCGAGTACTTTAAAACATCGGTAAAATTAATGTAAGTTTGAGTACATTATTAATGACTTATAGCTTCGATTCTGAAGATGGCCCTGGAAATATTTTTACGGAAAATGAAAACTGGGTTCATTTTTAACCACCCAGATATGTATTACACATTTGTACAGTAATATTTTTAACAATTTGGTTATCCTAAAAACTTTTAAGTACATTTTGGGTAATGTTCACAATCTTCAGAGATTTGTACAAAAATCTGGATTCGTAGATTTTTATAAATATGCATAACTATTGTAGATGAGCATACAAACATTGTTTCAGGGTAGTTAAGTTCATTTGTAAGAAAAAAAATCGAGAAAAAAAATATTTTATGTACCGGAGCTTCTGGATGACTTTGGGCTGGTAAGGAACCTCAAATTGCAGAGGCTGCTGTAAAAACTTGGGTAATTACAGCAAACAATCATTTGTTGTAAATTGAAGACCAAAACATGGTCTATCAAATTTTAATTATTGATTCTCAAAATAATGCTCTACAAAATCCAAGCATTAGAGATAAAATTAAGTGACATGGTAAAACTCCATATTTCGACACTGAAAAGTTTTTGTTTCCAATAGAAAGCAAAATAAATGAATATGATAAAATAAAATACGCGGGGAACCTTAAAAAAGACCAAATTTTATAATAAAAGTGGTACAATACTCATATAGCTATTATTTAATACCGATTATCATTACTTTTGAATCACCCCTCGTAGACCGGGGAACCTAGTTGTACCGTAAAATTAGTACAGTATGCTTAGCACATGATTGGCGCGACAGTATCTCGCCGCGAGATAGTCTATCCGTCCCTCTTTTGTTAATATAGCTAGTGAAGGACGGGAGATCTATCTCGCAGTGACATACTGTCGCACCAATCATATGCTAAGCCTGCAGGAATTCCTTAACTTTAGGTATGTCCACCGAAAAGACGATAACCTCAATCTGACAATGACCCATTCAATAAATACATTTTGATTTGTTTTACAAAAGTATCCTACATACTTTTGATATCATGATACATATTATTATTTAAATTCAACAATATTAGATTGTCTTCGAGTCATTTGCTGCTCAAAAGATTAAAAAAAAAATGATATGAGTGCTTTTAAAATAAGGGCTATCATATGATTCATCAGTAGTAATTAAGCCCATACAGAATTAACATGGTAATTGTTACTAGTTATTCTGGCAGTACTTCTAAATAAAGATTTTCCACTTTCATCTGTCCACTATATCCGTCACTAAGCCCTAACCCCGGCCAGGTCGCTAGGCCCCCGAGCGACTGCAATACGCAATCACAATTCAGAGAGGATCCCCTCAATATATTCTTTATATACATATGTACAGATAACGTGGACTTTATTTGCGGTTTGTAAATATCTATCTTGATAGGGGTCGCGGTAAATATATAGATATATTACAATAGTGACGTTCGAATTGGTTTGTCCTAAGCTGGGTAATGAGACGAGATTAAGCTCTGATTTTTACAAGAAAGTTTTAAAAATAATAATAGTTACATGCCAGCATGAACTACAGGTAGGCTTTTCTTGTTGAATCAATTGGATTTTTCTTTAAAATCAATGAAATAATCATTAAAACTCTTTCAGCGTTTTATCAGAAATTACTTTCAATGGGTGGCTGAAGAAATATTGATAAGATAAAAATATGTTACTCAAAATTGTAATGTCTTTGTATGATATTGATTAAATGAAAAAATGACAGCTGCCTATACATATAAACCGCGATGTTGTATTTACATGTAAGCGGTCAGCATTGCCCAGCGCTAACCTAAAACTATTTGTTTGTTTTATTGTCATCCTACCGCGATACCACCGGTTAAATTCCTTGAACGAGATGGAATCTGTCTCCACTAATAGTAGAAATTATAAAGAGTTACTGGCGTACAAATGCGTTACCATCGATTATTTCATTAACGGTTTTGATAGTTTGTAAAACATTAAGAATCTCGGTATGTAGATATGTTATTGGCATCGAATATCAATGATAACGCATCTTGTAAACATTAGTAGGCGAAGTGAGAATTTAAATATAAATTATTTACTGGCTTGCCAGTATTCAGAACAAATTTTTATTATTATTATTACTTTGCGCTTGAATAATAGCACTTTAATTTGAGACTTGTTTTAATAAAACTATTTAAATTATTGTGACTTGAATATGTTGCAACAACTTTTACCTGATGAGAATACAGCAACTTATACATCAGCATACCTTTCAGTTGATAAAATAGCATTCAATATACGAAGGGGTCTCATATATAGTATTCGTATGATTACAGATTAAATTTTATCTCACTTCGCCTAAGATTGTTGACTCGACGCAACCTACACTATGTACAGTTTACAGCGATCTACCGACGCGCGCGCGTCCAATCAAACAGCGCTATAAAAGTATCAAAAACAAAGTCCACAAGCGGGGGTGGCGGTCGGGACTGAACTTCCTCATACTCCACGAAATTGTAACTAAGAACATATTGTGTGACCAAAATATTACACTAAGAATTGCGATTTTAATGACATCTTTAAACATCAAAATCTAGCCATTAAAACGTGTGAAAAATAGTCTTTCTTTGAGGAAATTATACCTCATTTTACTCAAATACGAACTATCAACAAATTCTTGTTGTTGAATGTGCTGGCTTCACATTTTTACTATAAATACCTATTGATAATCGAAGGCTCCAAACTATAAGTTACAACAAAATGAATAGTTTAGGCCTGTTGCCTTCAGATAAACTAGATTGTTTCACAACAATCACAAAATATAATATATGAAACTACATTATTTGCAAAAACATCATATAAATGTGTACAGTCAAGGTCAAACAATTTTTGACAACCAAAGTGTTAAAAAGTATGCAACGCTGCATTATTCAAACTGTAACAAGGACATGTTGTAAACAATTTGACCACTTTGGGTACCACAATCTATATGAGGCTGACTGTACCATGTTAATACACTAGAGTTTGCCAGTGTCTCCTACTAATCTTATAGCAGTTTGAAGTCCTGTGCCAGTCTTGAGAACATTCTCTATTTAATTTTCCATACAAAGTAGAAAATGTTCACAAGAATGACAGAACTCTACTTTTGATGTTTCTTATAGAACTTCCTACCCTACAGCTTCTTGCCCTTTAGGCTTCAATTTAATGCATGTAAAATAAATATTTCTTTACTTTCATTCACACTTCAAGTAAACCTTTTCAACTCTGCACTTTTCCTTGAGCTCAGAGGACAATTTAACAAGTGCCACGCTAAGATAACCTGGCCATATCAATGTCCATCAAATACATAAAAAATTCCAAGTCCATTGGCCAGTTCCTGCCCGACCGCCACGCACCGCCATAATTGACACGACCCACGCAAACAGAACATACGGAGGACACTAACAGCACTAAATAAATATTGTTAAACGCCAAACCGTCGCCGACGATTCGAGTTTGGAAACATGGGCGACGCGAGTCAGACACGGACTCGTTTCGCCCAAAAGAAATTATCTAACTATATTACAACCCCTGGCTTGCCTAGTTCGTTGTAGCCAGGCCACGCATTTACTTACAAACGAAGAGTTACATTGATACATTTTCCCCGCCGTGCTAAGCGAACCGTTTACTAGCACACTGGCTTGGCAACACTGACTTTGCAATTCATACTTTAAAGTTAAATTCCAATAAGCCATTCGCTTCAAACAGTGTCAGACCATTACAAACATCAGTGTCACCAGTTATCTGTGGATTAAACGCGAATTAATATTAAATGTAAATATTAATTATTGCAGTGACTGTATTGCCATTTGCAAAACAAATATTTAGGCAAATTAACTTTTAAGTTATTTTATATACAAGCTGCCAGTGCATGACTTGGGAGTCACTTTTCAATGTGTGGGCAAACTTTTCAAAGTATACATGGTACAAATCTTATATTTTAAAGTACATGAACAAAAGCTCATTGATAAATAATTACAATTAAATAGTATGAATCATCTGATTATTATAATCACACATAATTTGATTCATAATTTTTGGTGCTCAGTAAAAGAAGTATTAAAAAGTAGAGTTTACCCACACTGAACTGGTTCTAGACAAATCTTAGGTTCCTAACCAATGTTCTTTGTTTGAATATTCTAGTTTAAAATTTCATTTGTAAAATATTATAGCAGTGACATAATATTTTACTTACAAACTTATACAGAGAAAAATCAAGGCTTGTGGCGCATTTTATAATGAATACAAAAAACAACAATATTTTAGAGGGTAGATCAACATTTTTACATAAGTTGACAAAATTTTATTTTTACATGACACCATATCACAATAAACTATTACAAACAAGCTATTGTAAAATGAAGTATTTGTTATAGGGGTACAGTTTTGAAAGAAAAATATCTGTAGGTATGTAATAAGTATCGCCACAAGCATTAACTTCATACAATCATACTTTTAGAAAGAACAAATAAAGTGTTGGTGTCTGGCAAACTACATTAACTATTTTCCAAAAGGCAAAATCAATCATGATTTCAGCCTACAGAAAATTAGCCCGTTTAGGATACAAGACACCGCTTGTATACATTGAAGTGGCACTATCGTTCCAAGCCTGTTGAAATCCCCACTCATGTTGATAACCACTAAGACCAGACACCACAACAGCAGTTTGAACCTAAGATCTCCATAAACATAGATTAATGAACACTTGTGAAGCACTCGCTTAGTTGTATGTAAACAGTTGTTGACTGTACATGGGCATGTCGCAATTGCACATGTTAAGCTCACACTGTTTGTAGATAGCGGTAGTACAATACATATGAGCTTGCACCGTGGTTTGAATGTTCCACTCACTGCGACTTGCATGTAATGTTTGTAGACAGCGCTAAACACACTGTTGGGGTTAACGCACATTATCGCCACTTGCACTGTTTATAGTTCACACTGACACTTGGACAAGAGTGGTTCACCGCACAAGTTTTTAGACAGCACTAATTCAACACTTTTGTTGTTAACACATAGCGACACTATTTGTAAATAGCACTGACACTTGTACTAGCAGCACATTTGCACGTTTAGCACTGTTAGATGTATTCGACACTGCGACGCTAGCGGCACTTGCACTGTTTGTAAATAGTTGACACTGACGCTTGCACTAGTTCACCGCTTTGTTGCACTGTCAGTAGGCTTGCAGTTGACCGCACTAGTTGCACTGTCAGTAGGTTCACTGTGTCCAGACGGTGTCGCCTAGCACGGCGGGCGCGTGTGGGCGACGCGCGCGGCGGGCGCGGACACGCGACGCGCGTCTCACGGGTGTGCGTGCACGCCTGGCGTGCTCGCGCCCGCGCCGCCCGAGTGCGCGCCCGGCAGCAGCTGTAATAAAAACGATATGGTTTAATAGTACATTACATCAGAGGCTGGGAAAATGAGGATTTCCGGCCAAGTTGGTATATATAGGTAACGAGACCGAGAATCCGTTTTCACGCCGAGGCATGTATAGTGCCTTTCTCAAACATACAAAGAAACACAAAAAGGAATATTGACAATTGTAATTTGAAAAAAAGTTACTTTGCAGGCTTAGGCTACTGCTCCCTAAAAGCGATACTTCCGAGTCTATTCTAAGGAACGTAAAGACAATATGGCTGACAAGCAAAACTCACTATAAAAACTGTCACTACTCTTAGCAACCTCTTATGTCAGTATTAAATCAGAACTGAGATAAGAGCTTTATTTTAAGTAGGTATTTGTTACTAAGTGAGTTTTGCTAGTCAACTGACGATATTTCATTGCATGTTTGAGAAAAGACTCATTCCAATAAGGGTTAGGAAAGAGATGAGGCCTTTGCCTACAAGGGGCATCCAGATGTAAAAATATAATAGATAAATAATTATAATAAGGCAAAACTAAAAGTTCAGGACATATATTATAACGAAAAATAAAAATAGAAAAATGGAAATTGGCAGGAGACCTGTGTCTACAAAGACATTGGTTCCCAAGACATGACGGGAGCAACATGGGATAGAAAGGCCAAAATGAAGAAAATTTGCAGAGGCCTATTATGCCTCCTGAGAAATGTACACACAAAAATGGAAAGTGATATTTATGCAGAATGCTGTAAAAAAGGTTGCATTTTGTTCTGGATAAAGTATGGAGACCCACAATCTGGAGAAGATAGGAAACGATAATACTGTAAGAAGCGTACATGGGGCATTTGGATGGGAACCGCCTAGTCGGACCTCCAGATACCGTTGATGTGACCCTGAAAGATCTGATCGCCCTCGGAGTACCCAACTGACGTGATGTGGCGCAGGACAGTGCGTAATGGCGTTCTGTAGTGTTCTGACACTCTCTGGGCCACGATTCTCTTTGGGTCTTTGAGCCATTGCAGCAAGTATGTCCCACGATAGTTTGATCGTCATAATATCAGCCGAAAGTCGTCAATAGGGCTCCCCAAACATTGCCACAATGACCAGACCACATCGACAGCCACATATACTTTTATGCTTAATAATATTGTGAACTTGTACAATAATAATTATTTTTGTTTAATATTATGATCCTTTATTTATTTCTCTTTTTTATAAAAATGTTTATAATAATCATTTTTTTTATGTAATAAATTATTTAATGCATGTTATTTTAATAAGATGTATTATTAAACTGTTTTGAAAAAATAAGTCCACCTGAGTTTCTTACTGGTTCTTCTCAGGAACGGTGTAGGGTTTGAACCAGTAGTAGATTTTTTTCTCTCTCTTGATAATGTCAGACGATTCGAAAATGCTTATTAATAAGCTTACTTGAATAAAGAATAGTTTGACTTTGACATACCGAAGGCGCAACGTGGGTAGGCCTCCCACAAGCAGGACTGAATGCACAGGACCGATCATTGCGGCACGATAGTTTAAAATAGTAGGGCCGTCAGCCCATGTTCAGGTGTGGTGGTGTCGGACAGTACGTACCTGCAGCTGGTGGGGGTGGGGCTGCGGCGGCGAGGCGGTGGGCGGCGCGTGGTTGAGGTCACGTGGTGGGGGTGGCACCGTCAGCCCATGTTCAGGTGTGGTGGTGTGCGACAGTTACCTGCAGCTGGTGGGGGTGGGGCTGCGGCGGCGAGGCGGTGGGCGGCGCGTGGTTGAGGTCACGTGGTGGGGGTGGCACCGTCAGCCCATGTTCAGGTGTGGTGGTGTGCGACAGTTACCTGCAGCTGGTGGGGGTGGGGCTGCGGCGGCGAGGCGGTGGGCGGCGCGTGGTTGAGGTCACGTGGTGGGGGTGGCACCGTCAGCCCATGTTCAGGTGTGGTGGTGTGCGACAGTTACCTGCAGCTGGTGGGGGTGGGGCTGCGGCGGCGAGGCGGTGGGCGGCGCGTGGTTGAGGTCACGTGGTGGGGGTGGCACCGTCAGCCCATGTTCAGGTGTGGTGGTGTGCGACAGTTACCTGCAGCTGGTGGGGGTGGGGCTGCGGCGGCGAGGCGGTGGGCGGCGCGTGGTTGAGGTCACGTGGTGGGGGTGGCACCGTCAGCCCATGTTCAGGTGTGGTGGTGTGCGACAGTTACCTGCAGCTGGTGGGGGTGGGGCTGCGGCGGCGAGGCGGTGGGCGGCGCGTGGTTGAGGTCACGTGGTGGGGGTGGCACCGTCAGCCCATGTTCAGGTGTGGTGGTGTGCGACAGTACGTACCTGCAGCTGGTGGGGGTGGGGCTGCGGCGGCGAGGCGGTGGGCGGCGCGTGGTTGAGGTCACGTGGTGGGGGTGGCACCGTCAGCCCATGTTCAGGTGTGGTGGTGTGCGACAGTTACCTGCAGCTGGTGGGGGTGGGGCTGCGGCGGCGAGGCGGTGGGCGGCGCGTGGTTGAGGTCACGTGGTGGGGGTGGCACCGTCAGCCCATGTTCAGGTGTGGTGGTGTGCGACAGTTACCTGCAGCTGGTGGGGGTGGGGCTGCGGCGGCGAGGCGGTGGGCGGCGCGTGGTTGAGGTCACGTGGTGGGGGTGGCACCGTCAGCCCATGTTCAGGTGTGGTGGTGTGCGACAGTACGTACCTGCAGCTGGTGGGGGTGGGGCTGCGGCGGCGAGGCGGTGGGCGGCGCGTGGTTGAGGTCACGTGGTGGGGGTGGCACCGTCAGCCCATGTTCAGGTGTGGTGGTGTGCGACAGTTACCTGCAGCTGGTGGGGGTGGGGCTGCGGCGGCGAGGCGGTGGGCGGCGCGTGATTGAGGTACGCCACGTGGTGGTGGTGGTGGTGTTGTCCGCCGCCAGGGCCCATCAGTGGGCACAGCACCTGATGAAATTACATATTTTTTAGTTGTATGTACTCAAAATTTGTATCCGATCTTTTCATACATTTAGTATGGTTTGACTAAGTATAAAGTCGTTGACTTCAACCAAGATATTTAAAAAAACATGCGTCTCGCACGGGATTCGTGTAATAATGAAGCCACAGCGATTGAAACGCTCGCAGAAGTGCTATATAACTGTTTAATCTCTTTGACGCCACGTCAAATACAAAAGCTGTCACTCAGACATGTCAGCAAAATGTCAAAACTGACATTGAATCGACCAAGACTTAATATATCGGTCTTTGGCGATGACCCTGCGGTGCCAACATACTACTACTTGTCCTATCCAGTAAACAGTTTTTTATCCTCAATGTTCACATTTCCTTTAGGAAAAATGTACACTAATGTAAATGTACTAGTGCTTTCAGATAAAAAAAATTGAGGGTACCAACTAATTTATACAACGGATACAAATCTGGAGAATGACCGATTTAACACATTAGCTGCCAGATCAAAATAGGGTACTAGTTTAGGTGTGGTTTCTTTCGTAAGCAGGTGTATGACGACAACCCATACATTGGATCGACTGGTATGTGAACGAAGTTCACGAGCGTCCACCAGTAAAAATGTTAAAGATAGTGTGAGATTATGAGCGATCCTCATGGTTGGTTGTCAAAATCAACGTTTGTTTAAGATAGTCTTATGAAACATTGCACTGTCATCATTTAATAGTAAATCTAATTGCAAAGACATGAGGTCTATCTTAATTAGTTTTAGTAACACCACTACCAATGCAATTTCAAGTTCTATTCATTTATAAATACGTAGTTTAACGAAGATAATCGAGTCTCTAAAACTTATCATAAAAATAATATTTCCTTTCTACAAAAAATACATATCATTGGCAGATTTTTTTAAAGCTATGTCCAAATAAAAGCAGGAAATAGTTCTGGGTTGTGGATGGTGTGATGCAATATTTGATCACGTCGCGAATGTCCACCGCTAAAGAGCTGTCACTGACCTGGAAAGGCGGCTGCTGGTAGTGATGGTGCGGATGCGGATGCGGATGTGGATGCGGATGCGGATGCTGCATGGGATGCTGGTGCTGGTGCGGCGTGTGCGCCGGCGAGGCGGACATTTTCAACGCTAGTCCGAGCACTGTTAAAGAGCCGTCACTGACCTGGAAAGGCGGCTGCTGGTAGTGATGGTGCGGATGCGGATGTGGATGCGGATGCGGATGCGGATGCTGCATGGGATGCTGGTGCTGGTGCGGCGTGTGCGCCGGTGAGGGCGGCGGGTAGAGGGCGGGCGAGGCGGCGGCCGGCGACGGGGCGGGCGGCGCGTATTCTACGCTGCCCATGTTCATGCCCGGCATGGATGATACGCCGCCGTGGTACATGCGGACTTGGAAGTTCGGCTGCAACAAGTGCGAGGGTTAGTGGCTGCTGTATCTGCCCATGATCGGCTTAGATGAGAGCGTTATATGCAGACAAGTTGGCTGTTATGGAGCATACCATGAAAACATCTACTTTTTGTCGCTTACGTGTCGCTATGGTAGCTACCCTAATAAAATATGCTAGGTGCTAGGAAACACTGTCAATCTTAAAGCCTTGATATGTTATTATTATACCGTAACTCAGCTTACTTATTTAATTTTTCAAAAGTATTGAAAAGACAGTGTCGCTTACGACACGTTTTCATGGAATGCTCCTTATATGATTATGACGTGATGTTTGGTAATGGCTTTTAGCGTGTAGCTATCAGAAAATCTCCACTGAAATTATGAGGACCGATTGTAAAATGTTTCGGGCTTTATATAAACGTTGGTTATACAAACTATATTGTAGAAAAAGGCGGCCAATTAACCCTTAGGTGCATATGGTATCACACATTTTAATTCTGAAATAACTTATGTAAACAATCGATGCCAATTAGAACTCTGTTGCTCAGTGTGTCAGTCGCAAATGATTACTTATTTCGACATGTGTCATTTCGGTTGTATCATTTATGATACTGTATGCACCTAAGGGTTAAACCAAAAGAGCAATTGCTGTTCTAGCGCCCGTTCTAAAGGTGCTTTCAAACCGAAAGAGCATTCGCTATTCTAACCCCCCACTCTACGAAATTCGATCGTTACACAAAACGTGATTGGTTGATTTCGTAGAACGGGGGATAGAACAGCGAATGCTCTTTTGGTCTGCACGCACCTTAAGAAATCAACCAAGGTTAGAACAGCGAATGCTCTTTTAGTTTAACCGCACCTTTAGCGTGTAGCTATCAGAAAATATCCATTGAAATGATGAGGACCGATTGTAAAATGTTTCGGGCTTTATAAAAACGTTAGTTTTACAAACTATATTGTAGAAAAAGGCGGGGAATTAAAAAAAATTGGGCGCGTCAATATGAGCGATATTATTGACTCAATAATACCGCTCATAGAGAAATAGAATTTGCCACCTTTTTTACTGCCAAAGGTTGATAGACAGAATTTAACTTCGTAATGTATTTTTGTTTTGCAATCGATCCATGAATAGATAAGAGAACATAAAGATCAGGTATTTTTGTTTAAATTATTGAATCATTCAATTGAGTCGCAATATCTTATTAGTAATATCTCTTATAGATGCACTAGTACTCGAACTAGGACAAATGCACTGTTTGCAATTCCTTTCTGTCGTACTAAATATTTAAAAAATTCTTATTTAGTTAGAGCGTGCTCTTCATATAATTCTAATTATTCAAATCTAGACTTGTTCAATATGAAGCTTGGTAAATTTGTTTCATCGTTAAAAAGTCATGTCTAAGTTTTTTTTTTTTTTTCCGTAATTAAACTGTGTGTTATATAAGTTTATTCCCTCTTACAAATGTCAAATATGTTATAAAATAAAATATATAATATAATTTATAGTGAAGGTACCTACTCAATGTTCATACATTGTAGGTATTGCTAACGCGTGTCGAGTGATGTTATTTGATAAACTTTCTTCTTTTTCTTTTTGTTTTTTTTTATATTGATTAATAATGTAATTTCAGATTGTATAACAAGTTCTCTTTGAGCAATTTCTGCTTTATACCATTAGTGGAAACTGTTTTTGGCTAATGTATAAGTCCCATAATTTCATAATACTGTATTATTGTACGCTGTTTGTTTCCCAATAAAGAAAATAAAAAAAAAAAAAAAAAAAATGAATGACATTGACATACTAATTTAATGTTTGATATTGAAATACTAATGTTGAACATGCAGTCCACCGATCAGTGCTTGAACATACTAAATGTCAAATACAATATTGAAAATAATTTAAAAAGAAAACAAATTGATGTTTTCTAATCCTGAATTGATTACAGCACCCTCTATAGCAAATTCAACGCAACTGAGAGTTGTAGAATTTGCGGAAGATTGTGGTAGACACGCGTCTTTGAGTGGCTTAAGCTTGTCATCATCATCATCATCATCATCATCATATCAGCCGAAAGACGTCCACTGCTGAACATAGGCCTCCCTCAAAGATTGCCACAATGACCGGTCCTGCGCCACCCGCATCCAGCGGACTCCTGCGACCTTCACCAGGTCATCGGTCCACCTTGTGGGGGGCCTACCCACGCCACGCCTTCCGGTACGTGGCCGCCACTCAAGAACCTTCCCGCCCCAACGGCCATCGGTTCTACGCGCAATGTGCCCCGCCCACTGCCACTTCAGTTTAGCGATTCGGAGAGCTATTTCGGTTACTTTAGCTACTTAAGCTTAGCTTACTTAAGCTTAGTTACTTAAGCTTGTAGTACCTTCGAAACATTAATTACAAATGTCGCTAGTGATTAGTTTCACAATACCATTGACTAAATTCGCTGTGATTCACGGAAGGTCGTCTGGTGTAATTGGAAGCACGTTGGACCGGCAATCCAGAGGAAGCGGGTTCGAATCCCGTGACAACCAGAGTCTTTCGCAGTTGTTTTTTTCTATGGTAAGCAGTGAACACATCTGTTACGATTACGACATTGTGAAATTAATTTGTAAATTTGTGATTGTTTTAAAAACTATAGTTAACAGACAGAGGTAAGTCGGAATATTATTTGGTTAGCGATTATATCTAGCCTGTGCCAATTTCATAGGTAATCACCTAATATAACTTACGTGGGTCTTGCGGATCCCCTCGGTCCCTGGTTAGCGGATACGAGCATGGGGGCTGTCAGAAGTGGCGCGCTGATAGTGTTTTTTTTTTAATAATCATGGCTTAGATACTAGTCCTTTAACCCTTTGACCGCCACAGTTGGACGGAAAATCGTGACTACAACGCTAATGACAGCATAAAAGTTATGCCGTTGTATAATCGTGTACGCGTGGTCTGAAGCTCAGCATATTCCTTCGCCGTCTGGTGGTCAAAAGGTTAAGCCTGGCACGAAGGGCTGCATGGGGGCTGGCGTCAACAGTGGCTGGCCGGTGGCTGCCCACTGGTGGAGGTAGTGGGATAGCTCACCACGGGCTGATAGTGCAGCGGCTGCTGGTGGTGCGGGGGAGGGTACACGGCGGGCACGAAGGGCTGCATGGGGGCTGGCGTCAACAGTGGCTGGCCGGTGGCTGCCCACTGGTGGAGGTAGTGGGATAGCTCACCACGGGCTGATAGTGCAGCGGCTGCTGGTGGTGCGGGGGAGGGTACACGGCGGGCACGAAGGGCTGCATGGGGGCTGGCGTCAACAGTGGCTGGCCGGTGGCTGCCCACTGGTGGAGGTAGTGGGATAGCTCACCACGGGCTGATAGTGCAGCGGCTGCTGGTGGTGCGGGGGAGGGTACACGGCGGGCACGAAGGGCTGCATGGGGGCTGGCGTCAACAGTGGCTGGCCGGTGGCCGCTGCTACGCCTACGCCGCTGCCGACGCCCACTGGTGGAGGAATTTGTGTTACGGCACGTAAGTGATCGCTTGTGAGGAGAGAAAATACCAAAAAATGTCTATAAAAATACCTTCATTCAGTGTGATTTAGCGAACTATGCGTGAAATATTTAATAAAAAAAAGATCTTCGTTACAATTTACAATGCGTGGACACATTAAGAATAACTTGCCAAGAAGAAGACTGGACGATTCCATACGTGATACCGGATATGGGCTCATATCGAGTACGCATGAAAGCGACTTTTGAGCCTTATTGCGTTTGTGATACCCAAAAATGTTCAAATTTGGCCCATCTTGATATTCGAGTTCCAATCATTGGAATAACTAAAATGACTTAGGCTCGATTTCACCAAACTTTTATTCGAAGAATAAAGCTTACTCTCAGATACTATTATAGTGTCAAATTACTACGGAGTTTTGACACTACTATCGTTACTAGCGTAATTCTTCAAATAAAAGTTTGGTGAAATCAAAATTATATGGACGCAATTTTTGTGTAAATCAAACGAGCATAAGTTCTGACCCCTGGAACTGAGGGTCAGGATTACAGGCCGTTCCCGGTAAAGTCCATATGTTTCTAAGTTACCGGGAGCGGCACAACCTGCGACCATATATAACATGGACGTCTAACGCCAACTCAAAAATGTTACCTTTCCGGAAGTTTCTCTGCTGCTGCGCAGGGATAGGGCCGTGCTGCCCCGCGCCGCCCGCCACGGCGGCTCCGCCCCCCATCGCCCCGTATGCCAGCTGCAAACAATCATATTTCAGTACGTGCACAAGAGATTATCTGGACAATTTGAAAACCGACAAATAGACCACACAAAACATTTGACCCAGCCATATCTTTATGGATTTGCTTCGGCCGAGGCAAACAAACGTAGGTATGGTGAGGTATGGTTTATCGGGTTTGACTAGCCAAACCCGATAAACCATACGAAATGACACTTAGTTGAGGTTGATTTTTTAAAATTATTTCGATTTGTCGGGTTAACCACGCAACCGTCGAAACGCGCGGATGCATTGTCTCGGTTGAGATATGAAATTCACAGGTCACAGGTAGAATTAAAGAAGCTTGAAGTATATTGTTTAGCCTAATCATCATTTATTTATGAGCTTAGCTTGTATCGGTGTAGTAATTTCCATGCCATCCTATTCTCTATTTTTTTTCTTTCATCTCTGTATTATACAACTTAATGGTTTCCTTTAATTGCTCCATGCAAGCTCACCGTGGTTCATCTTCTATTTTCAATGGCTTTGAATAATCTCCTTCTTTCATTAACTATACACAGAACCACTTCATTAGTATTTTTTTTAGCCTAAACTGTGTTAATTGTAGAGCATCGTAAAATTGTATAAGTAGTTGTATAATTTATAGTATACCTAGGTGTTAAACGTGGAAATAGGCCACCTTCAGGTAAGTGTCTACCAAAAAGCCATCTTGCACATCCTTTAAAAAAAAGGGATATTCAGTGCGTCAACAGTAGTCCGGGAGCTAAACTTTAACTTGTTCGAGAAAATTACATTAAATCCTACAGTATATTTATTTCAGGAATATGATAAAACATCGTTTTGTGAATATATGAATCTAATTATCCCTGATAAATGTGTGGAGGTTTTTTCATAAAATCAATATTAAGATTTAATTGTTCAATAAAAAGAAACAATAAATCCTACAGTAGGGATTTATTATCCGAGGGGCCTAACTGAATATTTAAGACAATATTTTAAAAAGTCACCACTGAATAATCGTAGATATAGTCAGAAAAAATAAAATTATTTTTAAAATTCATAACAATCAAACAGAAATTAAACAAATGGTGATTTTTTACTATAATGACCCGACAATTATTATACTCATCCAAAGAAAAAATTACGTCAGTGACTCAATGCTAACTATTTTTTTTACAGTTTTAACTGATTTACGTGCAGGCGCATTAATTCTACATTTTATTTTTTTAATGTACCTCTTGGCAATAATTAGTTGTGGCACAATACCAAAAAAATCCCCTATGTATACTCTAAGCATTTCCTACAATTTTCGAAATGGTTATTGTTAAAATAAATCGGAGCGGCGCGGCGCTGACGTCATAAATGCGCGGCCGGCCGCAGGGCAGCGGATAAACGTAGGTGGGGTACTATGTAGACAGGACAGTGTGTCAAATTACAGAAGGAATTTCGTAGGAAGGAAGTAAAAACGTCTTAAATAAAAATTAGTAGTAAAATAAATAGGTATTAAGCAGTTTTTGAACTGACGATTAAAAATGTAGGCACCTATACAACTTGTAACCTATTAGGGGCCTGTATTTAATTCCCGACGCAAAATGAGGTGTTACAATTATTCAAAAATGTATACAGGGTGTGGCCTGTAATAAGAGCAATAAATGAAAACATAGACCCTTTAACTAATCAGTAATTAACTCCAAATGGTTTTAATTAATTAAAAACAAAAATAAATTTTGTATATTTTTCTAATAAAGTTAATCGACTCAGCAATGTACCTACTGCAGACATTATGTGTCCAGTCGAACATTTGACATTGACATTTAGGTACTATCGGTTTCGCGTATTATTGAATCTAAATGAATCAGTATTGCTTATTAAACATACCTATCTACTTATTGATTACTTTGTCACTTTTTTCAACATTACGTAACAGATCACAATCTCAATTATCAGGTGTGAACTGACGAAATAACTAAATTAGTAAAACGCCATAAAGTGACTTCAAAACAATTTATTAAGTAAACGGTTACAACAAAAATAGTGCACTAATCACATATCTCACCGGGTGAACTCTTAACCACTCAACTTGCACTTAAATTAATTGAATTTGTAGACATAGGCACGACTACGATGATGTCGTCATGTCGACGATACGATCTGCTACTTTATTTGACTCCACTCTGACACGACATAACACGTACTGAGAACAGGATTTTGTCGAAACTAAGTAAGAATTTCACTGTTAATCTGGTTGGAAGTGAAAACCCACAGGTCACAGTCAGAACTGCATTTGGTATACGTTGCTTTGAGATGACAACAATAGTGCTTGGTTCTATTATCAACTCAGATAATATTCGTTGACAAGTCGTTTACACAATGATTGGCTTACTTTTCTTATTAATTATGTGCTTCGTGTGCATCGCAATTCGCAATTTTATAATTTATTTTATTACTTTTGGTAATGTTTTGATATAACAACTTGACGTAAATTGTCATTATGTTGTAATAGTAGCGAAAGTGACTTCACATAAAAAAGTTCGCATTTACAACTGCATGGTCTATGGCTTCGAATTGCTTCGAATGCAAAGATACCACTACTAAATTGTGCACTAAAGAGTAAAACAAAAACGGTCTTCGTGAGATGACTCCTGTCAGAATTGTGTCCCTTTCTATTGAAATGACCATGGCCAAACAAAACACGGGACAAATGGCTTATAAAACGACTGTGTAAGTGTCCGGGGGCTTAGCATATCTTGTGTGTGACTGAAACACTCGGCTTTCTCGTGGCTACCCGTCCCTATTGGACTATATTGATTAAAAAGAGACGAAAAAAGGAAAGGACAGGCCGAGTGATGTTGTCATTGTCAAACAGAAGGTACAGTCGCGAACCGGGATTGTTGAGTCACTTGTTACAGTTCGTAAATTAGTCGGTACACAGTACTGATCGGGATCGATTCGTTATTAACGACTTTTGCCGAAATCTGTTCACCAATGACGTAGACGTTACTATGGTTAAATAATAACAAAACTCAGTTAGCCAATGGCCGAGTCCGCGAATTCCACGGATGCTGATGTTGCTGTGGTTACATTACAACAAAGCTTGATTCATTATCAACGACTTTTGCCGAACTATGTTCAACAACGATGCGGACGTTGCTATGGTTACGTTATAACAAAACTCGGGTGGCCAATGACCGATCCCGCGAGTTACACGGATGTTGACGTCGCTATGGCTACTTCATAACAAAGCTTGATTAACCAATGACCGATCACGGTTTTACCGGAAACTGATGTTTTTATGGTTACCTTATAACTGTCCTGTCTTAGGTAAAGCAAAGGGACTGCTATAAATATGCCATGTGCGGCTTAGCAAATCTTGTGTTAGACAGCAACTGGCAGATACCCACCTCTTTTCGCTTGTAATGATTAAAAAGTTTTCTACCATTTCTTCTAGTCTAAAAGATTGTTTTAGGTATCCGACAAGACGTTAAGTCTCGTTTTTGCTAAATTATGTTTTTTGGTGCACAATCTAGTAGGTATAACATATTTGTTGGAATTCAAATAAAAATCAAAACCTCTACAGTGGGTCTATATCGGGTGGCATAATGTTTTTATTTCGAAAAATTTGTCGCATAACAACTTTACGCCGAAAAATGTATGGCATTAACATTATTGCGCATATTTTTGTTATGACGAAATTGTTAATCCTAACTTGGTTGTTCCTAAATACATATTGTTTGTCCTAATGATCTTTGTGTCTAATGTATATGTATCGAAAAATTATTGTTCATAATGGTGATGTTCCTACTATTTAATGTACTAAGAGTGATTACCTACCTTTAACTAATTTAAAAAAAAATTGATTCCTTATACTTAATTATTACTGAATAATTAGCCCTGTTGTCCAAAGAATTTAAGTGAGCAATTCCGACCTGGGAACCGGTCGACGAAGCCCCGCTGCGCGGGGCTTCTATTTCCGCTCTAAGGGATAAAAGGTACCTAACGGTTCAGATTATTTCTTTTTTAATGCGGGGGCTGGTGGAGGTTTCGCCCCCGTCCCCCACTTTTTTGGTTTTGTAAGTATGAGGATGTGTAAACAATTGATTAAAAATACTTAAGTATTTAAAGACTACGCCATTCACTCCGCCCTAGCTTCGAAATCTAACCAATCCACGTCGGTTTTACCCTAGTTTATTACTTGAATATTTTTTTAACCATTCACCCTGTTGTTCAAATGTTTTGCATGTTGTTATTAAAATGCCTTTTTGAATGAAATTTCGGACACGATAAAAGTAGGCGCAGTGAAAATTGACAGTTCGAGTAGTAGGGAAAACAATATTTATTACAATGAACATTAGGATTATTATGCTTTAGGTCATTTGACGTTCGAGTAATGAATATTAGAATAAATATGGTGTAGGTATTTTAAACGTGTATGCGCAAAATTATGTAGGCTAAACAAGTAGTATGCCATGTAACATTATGCCAAACATTCTCGGCCAAAAAATTTTAGGACAATCGACGTTATGCGACACGACAGGCACCCCTCTACAGTACAAAACAGTCGTTGGTGGGTCTAGCACATCTTGTGTTTGATAGTCACTCACGGCCTTCTCACGGCTTTTTTAATCAATACAATCAAAACGAGACGAGTAGCCGCGACAATTTCGCGAGCGGCAATCAAACCCAAGATGTGCTAGGTTCGCTGTCTTTTTCGAGGTGTCATTGTAAACTTCCGATGATAAAGTAAAAACCTCTTTGTTGCTAGGGCATCTTTTTGGAGAATTTTCGAGGGGCCGCACATAGTGTGCCACTAAGAGGGATAGACATAGTCACTTACTACTAAGAAGATACTTGTGTGTGTGGCACTTAGACTTAGCATCTAACACACACACACACACACACAAAATAGTGGCACAGTGATAAGGACGGACGATTATCGTTCCTTTTCACTTCCACTAGTAAAAAGTTTCATAAGACCATCCCTTTCGTTCTTGCTATTATTATATTACGTTGTCAAATCCATATCCATATTCTAAATCCATGAGAATTTTTAAACAAACTTGTCAAAATAAACGTGTTCTCACGCGATTAGTTGTTCTTTATACCTGGGCTTAAAAACTAGTTTCGATTGAGTAGATTATGAAACTTGGCCTCGGTACCAAGAAACCACCTTGTACCAAGACATCTAACGATCGTTAACGACAATTTAACGATGGTTAAATACATTGATTATGTATTGCAACTTTGAAGTGCTATATCTCAGAGTTGGTTAACTTTGAAGCATTATGATAAGGTCTAGGTAATTGCGTATAGTCCAAAAATTCATCGCTTAAATTTAAAGCTCCTATTATTGGCCACACCCTGTATATATAACTATACCTCTCTCTTTCACGCACAGCGCACGGCATCGCCGCACACGTATCGTAGGCACATGCGCGGGAAGGCGGGATTTAAAAAATATTCGTTTTAAGATTATAGCTGTTAATGTCGATTGCTCGTAAAGCACTTAATATTATCTCAAATATTTTATTTTTATTTTGCGTGTTAATAAACATATTATCTAAGAAATAGATCATCGTGGCTGTACGTTTTCATTGAAACGTCTTATAAGCAAAATAAAATAATAACAGTGAAAAAAAAATAGATGCAACTGTGTCACCGCGGAGAAAAGTTACTAAGACGTTTATATCTTTATTTTGGTCCAATGACCAAATTTTCGAATTGCGCAAGATTTTGTAAGTTATATTTTTTATCAAATAAGGAAAAAAAAATTAAGGTATAGTTTTTTTTGTATAAGCTTTACGAAAAAACTGGGGATTTTTTTTTCCTTAATTATAAATCATCTGAAACAATAGAATGAATGCATAATCTCGAGGGTAGAAATTATTGAACGTGCTATTCCAATTATTGACCTTCAAGTCCTCGACTGGATGAGAAGCTCTCGCGCGGCACTGGGGATTATTGCATGGTGTGAATCTGTATACCCTAAATATTCATTAGAAAAAGCTTCCGAAACTGTAGGATTTAATGTGACCAAAAACTTTTCTTCCCCCGACTACAGCAAAATAATTTAAACCTTTTCTTTAATTTTAGCAAACTCATACAATATGTACGAAAGGACTACTAATTTGAATTCTGTGCTCGTACATAACTGGTCATAATGTCAAAGTTCATTGGAAATCTAATAACATGACCGTACAATACAAAGTCCATATGCAAGAACAATGTGATATAGATAATATGATAATTTACAAATTATATTAATTAGACATGCGTTTTCCGCAAACAAACAGCAGATAGGACTTTGACATTGCAATATATATCTCATGCATTACATAATTTCAACCTTAGACACTTATAATAAGGTCTACAGTTGTATCCATGATTGATATATAGATTGCATATTATGTATAACCTAATGGTATCAGTTTAAGGTCGCGAATAACTTTGCTACAGATAAGGATGATATCGGTGACCTGATTATTAAGATTAGATTATGTACGTGTATGTGTGTCCGTTTGTCTTTAGAAATGTGATAGATGAGTGATGTTTTAAGATATTACATTTCGCCTGATGCCAACAGGGTACAATAAAGTCTTATGGTCAGAAACAGACCCCAAACTATAATTTATGAAGCAGTACCTAACTGACACGGTAACATACTTCCAAAACGATTATAAAACAATGCAAAGGTCGACTCGTGCAGTTTATTTCCATAATGCAAACTGGATTGTTTGTCCACTGATTTTATGTAACAGATAAATAACTATGATATAGGTGAATCTAGTTTTTTTGTGTGTTATTTCGACTCAGGAGGCCATAACCATGGCAATAACAAAAAAAAAGTTAGGTGAGTTCAAATGCCACCTCCGTTGGTGAACTTAGGTATTTTTTCTTTGGTACATGACATGACAATGTCATCTAATACATAAACCTGTTTAGTACGAAATAAATTGTGAGGTGCTTGCCCAGCGTGGCGATTATGGGCATGTACCTCCTAATGCGTCTATACGCATAGTTAATAGGAGAGGCCTACGTCCAGCAGTGGACTAACATAGGCTGATGATGATGATGATGAAATTGTGACGGTAGTACTAGTATACTAATAAAAATTCTTTAAGAAATTATAATCAGATACGGATCAAAATTATTTTCGTTGTGTCCCTAAAAAACGTGACGCAGTGGTGATTTTTGTATGAGATGATGTTTTGTTTTCAATGTATGAAGTATGGATTAAAATTTAGCCTGAAAAAGAAATACAAATGCACCGGATTTTTTAATATACTTAGTCGAAACAGTGACTAAAAGCGTGACAGTGGTATGAAATAAGACAATGAAAAGAATTTTAACCCATACATTAAAAATCCGAATTTTCCACACTGCAATTATTTAACAAACAAATGAATAAACTAATTGACCAAGTAAAGCCGCGTCAAAACCTAATATCGCCAGAATGATTAAGCTTGACATTTGCTACTAGATATCATTCAGTCACACAACAAACACCGTGACCGGTGGTCGTCAACATGTGGTACTTCTGGCTGGCCGGTTTCTTCGTGTTCCTAAAGATATACAACAGACTTAGCTCAGGGATATGTTACTCCGACACTGTGATGACTGGAAAGGTGGTAATAGTGACTGGTGCGAACAGTGGCATAGGTTTCCAAACAGCTATGGAGATAGCTAAACGGGGCGCGAAAGTGATATTAGCGTGTCGAGATGATGTGAAAGGGAAAAGGGCTGAAGCGTCCATAAAGAAGGTTTCAAAGAATAATTTAGTAAGATATGAATACTTGGATTTGAGCTCGCTAGCGTCTGTAAGAAAATTCGTGGAGGAATTCAAGAAAAAGGAAGCAAAATTGGATGTTTTAATCAATAATGCTGGTGCTAGTGGTAACGGTGGGAAGAAAACTGCAGATGGAATAGTGAGGGATATGCAAGTGAACCATTTTGGACCTTTTCTGCTAACAGTTCTTCTAGTGCCGTGGTTGAAGAAAGGAGCCCCGAGCAGGATCGTCAACGTGTCTTCTTACTTCCATAGATTCGGGACTATTGAGGATATAAATGAAGAAGGACGGTATAACTATTACAGGATTTACGCTAATAGCAAATTATGCAACGTTCTGTTCAGCAATGAACTGGCTAGAAGATTAGAAGGCACAGATGTGGCTGTGAATAGTTTGAATCCGGGACAAGTTAATACGTCGTTTTACAAGAACGCGAAGTTTCTAGAAAAGTTGAGAAGCATGGTGCTATTTACGTTCTTCAAGAGTCCGTGGGAGGGTGCTCAGACCTCCATATTTCTGGCTGTTTCCGATGATTGTGACTTTATGACGGGGAGCTATTTCATGGATTGCGAGGAGAGTAAGATGTCGTTCAAGGCAACGGATGAGGAGGACGGCATGAGATTGTGGAAGATGTCTGAAGAACTAGTGAAATTAAAACCGGAGGAATGTATTTGAATTTTTGCAAAGGAATATGCGATATGTCTACGATTTTTGACGTTGTAGTACATTTTGTTATTTATTTGTCTATGATTTTATCGATTTCATTAATCGAATGGGCTCAGTAATATCAGTAGCGAATTGTTATACTCATTACAAAGACATAGATGGATGACCACGTTGTCATTAGTAGTAGTGGATTTTACAATTGAAGTTAGGGAAATTGTATAGTGTAAATTACTGTGTAATTATAAATTGTTTTTACTAAAAAAATGCTTCCCTTTTAAATAAAATTGAGAAACGTGATATTTAACTGTGTGATTTTAAGCGAAGGTGAAGGAGTGTATTTATTAAATATTTTTTATACAAAAACCATTTTATTAATTCTACCTAATACAAGCCTAGAGATGAAAACTCAGATAGAAATTACGAATTGTTCCTGGTTCGTCGTATCATAATCTTAAAGAGATTGATTGGGATCGAGAAAATTGGCGAGTGTACTTCAAGATACACTGACAAAAGCAAAGCTCTTAAATAGGAGGCAGGCACATAAATGCCTCATTATTGGTATAAACAATATGTTTTAAGGCCAGATAAGCCTAACCTCATCTAAATTATCCCATAAGTTCTTAATGAGTCGGCAACACGCATGTTACAACTCTGGAGTTGCAGGCCTCTATAGGCAACGGTGACGGCTTTCCATCAGGCGGGCCATATGCTTGTTTGTCACCGACGTGGTATAAAAAGAAATAGGCATTAGGCATGGCGTGACTTTATTATTGTATTTCATCGTTCAAATATAATTAAAAAAGGAACACCGATATCGAAAATCAATTTGAGCCTAATAAATTAGACTGAAATCTTTATCATTAAAAAGAATAGATTCACGACACATTCAGGTACCTACAGTAGCGATCAAAAGTATTTTGACAAATAAAGATAATGTAGTATTTTTGTGAATTGAGTTAATATTTAATAATAATTTGGTAATTACATTTTCTAACCCTATTCTTTTTACGATCCCACTGAGATATCTAAAAACAACAAACTGAAAAGAAAATCATTATAAATACACTTTAGGACGATCAAAAGTATTTTGACATTTGAATAAAATTATTTTACTGGACTTGTAAAAGGTCAACATTTGAACATTTGCTTAATATTTGGTTGCGTATCCTTTGGACTTTTTTAACAGCAGCACATCAAGTCGGCATGGAGTCCACTAACTTCTGTATACGTTCATATGGTATTCTTGCCCACTCTGACTTCCGTGCTGAAAAAAATCTTCCTCGTTGGAATAATTTCTCTGTCTCACTCTGCGATCCAGCTCTTCCCATAGGTGCTCGATTGGATTAAGATCAGCACTTTGACTTGGCCTCTCAAAAACCTTGAATTTTTTACGTTTTAAAATGCCTTGATATGGTTTGATTTATGCTTAGGGTCGTTATCGTGTTGAAAAACCCATCGAGGTGGCATATTTTCTTTGGCATAAGGTATCATGTGTGTATTAAGTATATTTTCATACACAAATCGATCCATAATGCCATCTATTCGAACGAGCGGTCCGAGTCCGTGACGAGAAAAAACATCCCCAAACCATTACGTTACCGCCACCATGCTTGACTGTGGGTACTTGGTATCGCACACAGTGTCTTTTATTATGTGGACGACGTACAAACTTTATTCCATCCGACGACATTAAATTGAACTTATTTATTCAATCTTTATTGCAAAAATAAAATAGTACTCTCGTCGCTCCATAGAACTTTGGACCACTCAGTACTTGTCCACGATTTGTGTCTTAGTGCGAACGCTAATCGCTCCTTCTTGTTTTTTGCCGATATAAGTGGCTTTATATGAGCGTCGACCATGAAGCCCTTGCTTCGTTAGGCGTCGTTTGACAGTAGATACATGAATATTTACGTTGTAATTGTCTTTCAGCTCGTCCTTGATTGTCACTGCAGTTTTCCGCGGATCTTCTACGGACAGTTTTTTTATTAAATGATCAGTTTTCGACTTGTTTTTTCAAGGACGACCGCTTCTAGGCTTATTGTTGACGCCTTTTCGATCCTTGAATTGCTTATTCCAGACACTAACAAGTTGCCGTGATATTTGAAAAGTTCGCGAAAATTCAGTCTGCGACTTGCCTTTTTTGACTGCAGTTGCAACGGCTTGTTTTAAATCGTTTTAATATTCTTTACATTTCGGCATGTTATATAAAGTCTAGGCCTTAATTTATTCAGAAAATATTTTCATCCCGTAAGACTATTCTCAATAAAACTGAAAAAAAAAACGGTGTCAAAATACTTTTGAACCAACAAGATGTACGTTTTTATGGCCAGGTCCTTAATATAGTTCAAGGAGCTAACCTTTTTGTGTATTTCAAAGAAGATATAAGCCATTAATAACCACGGCATAAACTAATTTGGAAAAACTTATCTACTTTGTGCAATATCCAAACTTTTGTTGATGTCAAAATACTTACGATCGCTACTGTATTATAGTGTGAGGATTACTGGGTCGCTTTTTATAAAGTTACAATTTACAATTTCGCTGTTTGCCTCTCTAACGCACGCACATATTGGCTAGAAAGAGAGGCAAACAGCGAAATTGTAAATTGTAACTTTATAAAACGCGACCCTGATATTCTAATTGTAATATTTGTAAGTTTAGACATAAGCAATTGTTATAACCTAACCCCCTTATTCATAAATGTTTGCTAACTTAACAAGCCGCTAATGTTTGTCCCTTTCGGTCTTAACAATGTGTCCATAAGAGCAAAAGGGACAAACAATGATTAGCGGCTTGTTAAGTTAGCAGACGTTTATGAATAAGGTGGTTAATCTATTAAACATTAAACTTTGTTCCATATATAATTAAATCGCCGACTATAAATGAGCGTTTATGAATTGGCCTTAAACACTTTCAACAAGATTTTTGTTGCTACCTTTGGACTTGAGACTTAATTTTAAAACTTCTATGCGCGTTTTATTTTCAACTCAATATCAGTCGATAATTTAGTATAGAACGATTACATGTAATTAAATGTAATCAATCAGTTGAAGGTGCCTCCTCACATCCTACACCATATCGCGGTGACCTTTGGTCCTCCGGAGTCGAATCTTATCGCTACCCTTTAATCAGTTCACGTGTTGCCATGATGAGATAACTTGGATTTTGTATTAAATGTTTGTAAAATATAAATTGCGCTCGAACTTAAAAGGAATTGTAAATAACAACAACAACAACAAAGTACACATACACACGTACAAATGTAATCGGAAGCAGTAAGCGGATTACTTTTTCCCAAAACTGGAAAACGCACTGTGCACTATGCACGTCTTACATCCTCACTTCCTCAGATCAAAGAAAAAAAGCTACTTTACGTATGGATATTATGAAAAATGTTATATTTAAGATTGCCTAGTAGATGTTGTTTCTTTTCTATACAATTAATATAGGAATAGTTGATAGAAATAGATAAATGACAACTTGATATTAGTGTTATAATAAGTAATCGTTTAAGTTTGTCTTAATATAGATGTATCTCACGCAAGTTCAAATTCAACTATTTGTTAGTTACAAACTCACATAATACAAACGACAAGTATTATCAAAAACACACGGCAAACGGATTAGTGACATCAAAATAAAGTTAAAAGTGAGGCAAACACTCTTGATAATGATGGTATGTTTCAAAATGAACAGAAATACTTTCAGTTTTCACTGATTGAACTATTCTGCCGTAATCTTAAATACCTACTTGTTTTTATGACAGATAGGATGATGCAATAAAAAAATACAAAAAGTTTGTCAGAAGTGGGATTCGAACCCACGCCCACAGAAGTGGACTGCGACCTGAACGCAGCGCCTTAGACCGCTCGGCCATCCTGACTTATCGCACCCGAGCGAAAATAGCGGTGACTTGCAAATTGCGATCTTAAAATAGAGCAACCGAAAAGCTAGTAGAATAATTTAATGTAAAATTAGGCTCAATGTGGACATCGTTGAATACGAATAATCTGCCGTAGAAATAGTTATGATATTCATGAACATTTTCGATTGATTAAAAAAAAAACCTTGATAATCTGATTCTACAAATCTTGACTTTTTTGGGTTTCATCGCTTTCGATTATGGTCCCTAAAAAAACCGAAGTTCTGTCCTTTCCATTACATCACGTCTCTTTAGCCTTTTTTGTTGCATTTGCGTGACGTAGTTTCCACTTTTTACATTTTCATACATAATTAGGATCAGTTTATTTATTTATTTTTAACATTTAACATTACTTGTGTTATTTTTTATTAATTTAGAATTGTGCATTCACCAAGTGTATAGCTAATAAACACAAGTGAACAGTGATAAAGTGTAACAATTTGAAAAACAGACACATATCAGGATGAACTACATGAACATATTTTTGCTATTTTTCTTATTGTCTTCGTATTTTGTATATAATATTAATACTATCGATATCGTAAGTAATTTATAATCAATAAAGAATGAAAATATTGCAGTAATGATTTGTTGCGCCCAAAAAGTTTGTCAAATCCAAAACGCCCTACATATTTTTGATATTGACCTCCGAAATGGCCAATTTAATGGCCGAGTCCACACCGAATGAGCTGCCACGCGAGAAAATTGCCGGCCAGTAGGCTTAGCACATGATTGGTGCGAACTACGTCTAGACAGCTAGACTACCCGTCTCTTCCTAACAATATGAATATAAGAGGGATAGTCTATCTTGCGACGACATACTGTTGCACCCATCACGTGGGATTGATGATGGGCAGCAGCGTCGGCGACACGCTACTGCGATCGCCAAGCGTAGCAATTATAGGTATAATCCTAACGCGTCCATATGCATAGTAACTATGCATATGGAAACTATGCACATGCTTAGGACGTAGATATCTCCTATTAACTGTTAATAGGAGATATCTACGTCCTAAGCATGTGCTAAGCATACAGTGTGAGGCCTTTAACACGGGAGAAAAATGAAATGAGTGACTCCTTAGACTATCGGCAATAATCCTGTAAAGGTCCCGGTGTTTCAAAGTGGTTAAGCTATGGACCTTTAGTACTGGATCTTGGTATCACGATGTCGTAGCTTGTTAGTCGCAAGACATCTTGATAGTATACCAGGTACGAAGTCATAACAATAATTTTGTTTTTATTTTTACACTAATTTGTTATGGTATAAAAAAAAATTACATTTTTCAATGATTCAAAAATGATAAGTTATTGATAACTTTTAATTCAAGTAAATGAACCCATAATAATGAAAAATACATGAACAAAAAAAAGTTTTTTTTTAATTACAATATGTGGAAATGATTGTTGATCAGCTTATTAATGCACCGTTTAAATTTTCGCCCCGGTTGTAGGCCACACACAGTATAGTCTGGAAGCACCTCACCCGAGGGATACGGTGGCTCGTACATTTGCTTCGCGAGGCGAACCGTTCAGTGTAGTCACAGCTAACTCGGCACTTCAATTAAATGTATGATATGAATATGGGTTGAATGTTAGTACGCACGTGAGTGACCCGCACTCGTCACGTGTGTTACGCGAAGCCACTCAACACGGTTACGCACACAAGTGCAACACTGCAAACTGCACGCTATACGCTGCACGGTAGATGACACAAGACCTAATTGCCGTAGCTTTTAGCAGCCGATGTCAGAACCAGGGTGTTATTTCAACGTTTAATAATATTAGACACTTTTAATAACATGTCTACGATTCAAAGAACGTCCAAGAACAACACGTCCAATAAATGGTTTACAAATCATTGCAGCTATCATAATTGATCATATGATTATTCGTTTAATCTGCTATTCCAGATTTCAATATATGTTTTGAAGATTCGATTAGTTTTAAACAGTATTGTCTTTCTTTGTTGCTAAAAAAGTCAATGTTTTAATGGTCAAATCAATGGTTGTTTTCATATATTCATGTATTGATATCGTATCGTATATTTTATGTGTTTACTTTTGCATGTCCTTTGATCGATTGCACTGATTTTTTTTAAGACCTATCATCATCACATCAACAATAATTGTAGATGTTTAATTTTGTCAATCTGTCGTTCCTGCTAGAAAAATGTCTAGGTATACCAATTACATAATTGTGTATTTATATAACAAAAATCTGAATTTATGACAACCGTATAATGAATCAAACACTGGTCTCACCGCGAGCTACTAAGCTATGAACTATCGGCGGTGATATAGCCGGGCGACTATCACCGTGTCTATTTTATTTACACGGAAGAGCGTATCTTTTGTTCGTGTTTATAGCCGATAGTTCAAGATAAGTGCCTCAAGCCTAAACGTGAAATAACACCCTGGTTATAATTATCCTCTCTGTCGGCTCTTTGCCGGTTTCAGAGGGGCTACAGACAGCCAGTGACACGTCACGTTCCCGCATCGCAGGAGTGACAGAGGTGACAGGTGTCACCTACCGGCGTGCTCACCGGATCGCGCTCCCGCTTGTCGACGACGAGGATGGGCGGGTACTGGCGGCACTCGCAGCTCATCTCCATCTGTTCATATTGCTTGTCACTAACGTCAACTATTCTATGAGCTATGGGTATTGGGTGACAAAAACCGAATTGTCCTTTTTTATTTCAAATGGGCCTTAGTCATAGCCACAGACTAGCCAAGGGCAGAGACGCGGCCTACGATGGAGTGAGTTCCCCCAGAAGGTGCCTATTCACCTTCGACTTGAAGGTCAAGTCACGCCGGCAGGGAATTTCACTCCTTGACAGTACACACAAAAAAAAAGAAGCCAAGCGCTTCGTGCGAATAAATGGGATATACAGGGTGTAATCGATAAGTGTTTACAGGCCATAACTCCGTAAATATGAGATATCAGAAAACTTTTAACTGATATCGAAAGTACGTCACCCAACGAGTAAAAATACACCAATAACTTTTTTGAAATAAAATCAAAAATATCCTAAATATAAATTTCAAACTCTTCCATTCGTCATACTAAATGTATGAAGCTTTTTAACTTAGTATTTTTAATACTACTTCATCTATTTAGAAATAGTACATTACTATAGAGGACGGGAAACGAAGGGTTACAGGCCAAGTAGATATATCTACCCGAAGGAACTGAGGCCAGAAAGGGATACGCGGCCTGTAACCCTGTTTCTCGCCGAGATTTGTATAGTGCTTTTCTCAAACTTGCCATGAAATAAAACGAACTGATTTCGGCGAACCATACTATTCAATTTGTAAATAAACCAATAGTACAGTATCGTAAAACATTAAAAAAAACATTCACGCCTAACTTTTTTTTAATCTGTTTGAGGTATCCTTTTACCCGGTGGTATAGACATATTAGTTCTTAGGTTAATTTTTTTTCTGTGGCTGAATGTCAAGACCTAGTGTCACAATTTCACGTTTCAAAACAAAAGACAGTTTGTTTGCATTCCTAGGTGTGAAATAAATACATGAAATCTCTTTACATATCATCTTAGCATATGACACCGGATACATAGTATTTCCGGGTTTCATTTAAAGTAAGTAACATCAACATTCCGTAGCAAGTTTGAGAAAATGTTATTAATGTAATTTTACTCGTTGCGTAACGTACTTTCGATATCAGTTAAATTTTTTCTGATATCTCTCATATTTACGGAATTATGGCCTGTAAACACTTATCGATTACACTCTGTATACCAAGATGCTTAGCCAAGTTTCCAATCGCTAGCGTTTGCTATCGCATCGTAGTTTTCCCTCTCTGTCACTCCTTCATATTAGTGCGACAAAGAGGGAAAACTACGATGCGCTAGCAAGCGCTAGCGATTGGCAACTTGGCTAAGCACCCAAGTCCTTTAGAAATCACAATGAGCAGGAGTCGGATAGTGGTTATTAGTAGTATAAATATAAGTCGAAGTGTGACTGACCGGATGCGGATGCGGGAGGTAGGCGGGGGGCTGCTGCGCCGCCGCGGCCGCCGCCGCCACCATGGCGTAGGCCGGCACCGCCGCCACCTGACACACAACACTTTACACTGCGAACCTAACGCTGACCATTAGCCCTTAGGTGCATACAGTATCAAAAACGATACGACCGAAATGACACATCGTCGTTGAGATTGCCAATTCCGTTATGAGCACGATTTCAGGAACTGAAAAATCAATCCAAATGACATATGTTTACAGTCTTCTTTTGTCAAATTTGAAATTTACACATAACGGAATTGGCAATCTCAACGACGACATGTCGAAATAAGTAATCAATTGCGACTGTCACACTGAGCAACAGAGTTCTCATTGGCATCGATTGTTTACATAAGTCATTTCAGAAATAGAATGTGTGATACCATATGCACCTAAGGGTTAGGGCGGATTATTATATTGTTGTCGTTTTTATAAAAGACCATGGGCAATTTTGTATGGAGCATGGTCCTGAAATCAACAGAACTGAAACTTAAGTCATTAAATAGGTCTTTAAATCTAATTTATTTCATTATATGGGCACAAAGCCGAAATCCATTGCAGAACTGAGATATTAATATTTAAATCAGGTGAGTCTTCTTCTAAAATATGACCCCTGTCGCAAAACCGAACGGCGTCTTTCTATTGCCATGTTTTCATATTATGATGATAAGTAAGACACGATATTCAACAAGAAATTACACCGAAACGAACATAATTAATGGAAATGTTGATATTCCTACCTTATTTTTTTTTATTGGATTTGCTCAATAATTACCTACCCCTTAAAATCATCTCTGAATGCATTTATCGTAGCTCGTACTCACCACGACTAAAATACAAATATCTTAGTCCTGCAATGGTATTTGACTTAGTGCCCATATAATGAAATAAAGTAGATTTTAAGACCTATTTATTGACATAACTCTCAATGCTGTTGGTTTCAGGCCCATTTTGGCGCATGGTCCTTTATATTTTTTGTACTCAAAATCGCGAGCTCTTTCAATTCTATTAGTAGAAAAGAGTGCCCCGAAATTTCCATTATTTTTTTTGTCTTCCACTGAGCAAAGCCGCGTTTTCACTTAGTATTCTGAGCGAGCATTCGCTTGTTCGTGGGCTAACGAACGAACATTTTGCTATGTGAATTATTGTTTTCATCCGCCCAAACGCTCAGAACGCTAAATGAAAACGCGGCTTTACGGTCGAAGAAAGTAATGAAAAATAGTAATTTAATGGATTTTTTCATTGGGACACTTTTTTATTTCTATCAGGATCGAAAGAGCTCGTGATTGTGAGTAAAAAAAAAAAAACAAAATTAAAAATCCAAAATGAAACTACGCCCATTAACGTTCAATCGTGAAAGGCAACTATTGCTGTCTTCATTAGTATGACTTAAAAAGGGACATTCACCATGTAAATTGTAATTATTGAGCACCCGATAATTCGGCATTGTTACAAATGCCATGTTTACTGAATAATGAAAATATCCCGTTTGATGTCATAGTAATAATGTACAGATGTAATGCAAAATCTTTTCTCTTCGGTTTTTCATGGAAACATCCGAATTCATATCGCTGTCACAATGAACTTCAGTATAATATATATATTGCACTGAAGCTAATTGAGACAGGGAAATTAATTCGGGCGTTTCCGTGAAAAGCCGAAGAGAAAGGATTTTGCACTACATCTGTAATAACGCAAGTAAATGACCATGTTAGTTTAATAACTTATATTTTTGCTGTCTTTGACACTAATAGGTTGATTACAAAAAAACAACATAGTTGAAGTTAAATAAGGACGCATTTTTCAATCCTGTTAAAGTACCTGTCAAATAAATTACAGCTCTGTCCTTTTTTGACTGATTATTTGAGAAAATATTGATCATGTTAACTAAAGGATAGGTTTATTGGATTGAAAAAACAGCCCTAAGGGTGCGGCTCCACTGACGCGGAGCTGTGGGAGCTCGGCCAATGAGACCGCATCACAGTGTTTCGAATTTTGAATTTGAAGAATGTAATTGGTCAACTTAAGCATCGTCATCATAGTGGACACATTACTGCGATCGCCAATCCGCTTGCCCAGCGTGGCGATTATGGGCGTTTACCTCCCAATGCGTCTATACGCATAGTTAATAGGGACTTACGTCCAGTAGTGGACTATCATAGGTTGATGATGATAACGATGATGAATTGGTCAATTTTGGAGATTTTGGATGCAGTGGAGCCGCACTCTTAGTCAAGCTAGTTGCTAGGTTACAATTTCAAAGTCAAAAATCCAACACATATAAGTTTTGGAAAGCGCAAATCGTCGGCTGACAACCAAAACTCAGTATAAAAACTGTCACTACTCTTAGCAACCTCTTATGTCAGTATTGAATCAGAACTGAGATGGGCATTTTCACTATTAGGGGACACCCAATTAGCGTAAAATTAAAAAACATTAATTGCAGTCAGCTTTGTAACGACAATTAAGTACAACATCTTTAGGAATTTAAACTTGATCGGCTTTTTTATTTTATAATATGGTTTGTGAAATGAACACCAAAACCGAGTTATTATCGAAATTTGGTGCTTGTTGTTAAAGAGCTGACTGAAATTAAGGTTTTTTGACTTCACGCTTTGGGTGACCCAAAAAGTGAAAATGCCCAGATACGATCTCTATTTGAGTCGCTTAACTTCAAACCCGGGTAAATCCACTCTGTCAATAGAGTTTAAGTCTAAAGAAAAACTAGACAATTGCAATTAAATATGCACTCTATTGGCAGAGTGGATTTACCCGGGTTTGAAGTTAAGCGACTCATTTCATGTAGGTATTTGTTACTTAGTGAGTTTTGGTTGTCAACCGACGGAATACGATATAGTTACCATGTGCGGCGGCGGGTGCGGCGCCACGTAGGAGACGCCGGCGCCCACGACGCCCACGCCGCCCACGCCCACGCCCAGCGACCCCACCGGCGTGCCTGGCGTGTGTGGCCTAAGGACAATCATACTATTACACTCTGGAAAACTAATACAAACCAAAAAGCTGTTTTCTGGCAGGCCTCCCACAAGAACTGATGACCATACCCCGTAATCGAACCGGAAAATCTGTAGCAAATGTGCGTCAGGGTTGTACTACGAATACAAAAAACACCGCGGCAACAGTATTCAATGTTCTAACGATCTTCAAAATAAATTATTACATTTTTATTATTTGTTGCACTCAAATTGCGTCGCCTTCTTGTACGTACGTTTTGGATTTTGTTATTTATGGAATTATACTGCTTATGTTAATATTAATCATACGTGCAGTAGAGTAAGTAAATTTCATATATATTCATATTTCATATTTATTTATTTCTATAACAATAATACATTGTGTTAGAAAACCTTATGACTAATTACATGCTTATTATAATATAAAAAAAAATTCGTCATCGTAATCGCCAATCCTGACATCAAACTGTCAAATGCTACGGTTTTGCTACATCCGTTGCGAGGTATGCTGATAACCCATTGAAGGTCACAGGAGTCCGCTAGATGCGGGTGGCGCATGACCGGTCATTGTGGGAAGCCTATGATCAGCAGTGGACGTCTTTCGGTTGATATCATCATGATGATATTAGCATAAGAAAAAGTTAGTATAATCTCTTTGATTATGCCATGCATGAAAGAGACAAATTCTGACTTCAAACTTAATGTATTGACTGATATGATTATAAATATGTAAATGTAAATTGGCGCAGAGGTAGATATTGGGAAGGAGATATTTAGTGACTATAGGTTGGGTATTGGGTATAATCAGAAAGGCGTCATTCTTAACGCCGATGTTGAAATTAACTTTGGTGTTGAATTTATTTGCGTTAGGATTCAATTGTTTGAGTTAATTTTCTTCTAGTTTTGCTTGGATGTATTTGTAATTTTGTATAGAAAATATTGTGTTGAAAATTATGCTGATGGCTGAATCAACTTTTTTCTGTCTATTATTGCCATGGTTACGGTTGCCTAAATCACGCTGGGGTTCATGCAAAATTATGACATTTAAATTATGCAAACATGTATGTATTGCATGTTTGTAAGTGGCCTATTAAGGAACGGACTTAACAACATGAGAAAAATGGATGTTTGCATAGTTTAAGTAGCATAATTTTGCATAAAACCGGCGTGACTCAGGCGACTGTAATCATGGCAATAATATACAGAAAAAAGTTGATCCACCCTGATACTCATTTGGTATTGAATTCCTGGGTAAAGTAGTTGAATTTCCTGATGATGGTACAATCAAAAGCAAAAGTGTACTTTAATTTTGTCTAATAAAAACCTCGCAACATATTTATAAGGGGATTATTTCGATACATATTTTTGGACTTAACTATAACTGTAGAAGTCTCCGGTTTCGAGATTAACCTCGTAAGGCCCACCATAGTTAGTTTTCCTGTTTTTAATTTGAACCTAGTTCTATATGTAAATTGGTAAGAATTTGTTTAAAAAAGTGATGAAACAAAAGAAATTCTACTTTAATTGTTTCACGAAAGATACAAATTGGATTGCAACAACTATGTGCACTGTAATGTACATTGGTACAAGGTTAAACATACTTGGGGTAAAATTCTACGGTGTCGAGGTGAAACTCATTGCTAGGGTTGAATTCATAGGGTTGAAACTCACCGACTGGGATTGGGTGTGGTCGGACTCCGTGACGCGAAGCTCTTGGCGGCGGGGTTGAACTCCTTGGCGTTGGGGTTGAGGGTGGACTTCTTGAGGGTGGCGGCGGTGACTGCCACTCGCTCCACGGCCGCGCTGGCCGCTGAGCCGGGGGAGGGGGGGTGGTGGCGCGGTGGGGGGGGGAGGCCGATGGGGGGGCTGGCCCGGGGGGCTGCAATATAGAAATAGAAATAACTTTATTCGCAACACACACAAAAAACCACAATATACAGGGTGGAAAAAGATTTTGGGTCAGTGAGGGCAGCTAACAGATCCGGTGTAGCTACGCGAAAATGGCCTTAGGAGACCTTCCCGTGATTCCCAATTAAAGAAGATTGGTGTTTTCAGATTTTGGAAAAAGTATACAGGGTGCGAGAAAATGGTCATTTTTGACAAACTCTTTTTTTGATGCCAATCGATCCTGTTTCTGTTCAGGATCAAAAGCTAGTATGGGACCAAAAAAAAATTTTCGGCTAGAAAAGCCGCAAATCGAGATTTAAAATTCCCGTACAAATTGTATGAAAATTAAAAATTATTTTTTTCACGCTTTATTTTTTTATGCCAATCGATTCCATTTTTATCCAGTACCAATAGTTTCCTAGAAGTGAACATACGGCAACGTAAAAAGAAAAACAATAATTTAAAAAACTGTCTTCATACATTTACTATGGGAAAAAAATTAAACTTTAATTACATTATCTGTCACGCTAATTAATGTTGCTAATGTTTTCATACAGTATTATTGTCATTTAGCATAGGACAACTAATTGTCGTGACAGATAACGTAATTAAGGTTTCACTTTTTTTCCATAGTAAATGTATGAAAACAGTTTTTTTGAAAATTTTGGCATTTTTGTACATTGCCATAAGTTGACCCGTAGGGAACAATTGGTACTGGATAGGAATGAAATCGATTGGCATAAAAAAATTAACCGTGAATAAAATAATTTTTAATTTTCATACAATTTGTATGAGAATTTTAAATCTCGATTTGTGGCTTTTCTAGCCGAAAATTTTTTTTTGGTCCCATACAAGCTTTTGATCCTGAATAGAAACAGGATCGATTGGCATCAAAAAAAAAGTTTGTCAAAAATTACCATTTTCTCGCACCCTGTATGTTTTTTTCAAAATATGTAAACGCCATTCTTCATCAATTTAAAATCGAGGGAAGGTCTTCTAAGACCATTTTCGCGTAGTAACACGGGATCTGGTAGCTGCCCTCACTGACCCAAAATCTTTTTCCACCCTGTATATCAACGAAAAATAATTTTACAAATAAAAGCGTGTATGCTACGAAATGGCCTCATCTCAGCATGTTATCTGTATATCAGAGTTTACATGTCAATAATACTAGTCGTTAGTCAGAGATGGGCAAGGACGTCATTGTTCGCGATGCGTGACTCCGAACTTGATTAAATTATTAACAAATTGTGCACCGCGAACTCCCGAGGTTCTCTGTAAGATGAAGCCGAAAAATCGACGGGATCGCCTATGAGCGTAGCACTCGTTGGCATTCATTAATCAAATAATCTGAATATTACATATTTGATACTGGTAACAATGAAAACCTGTGTAAGTAGTCACTTAGTGGCTTCGAAAATAAAATTATAAAAATAGATGTGATAGATTAACTGTTTCATCAATTTTGAAGTTCTGTCCATATTATTTCAAATAATGACGGCCATTTGCCCGATCTTTAATTATAAACCAAAGGAAACAAAAACCTACACGATAGCTGTAAATATCGTGTCCGCCAATGCATTAATTAATAGCCTGAAAGTCTGTTTTACATCCCCTAATAAGATATACAGACAGGGTACGATATATAGGGCTTTTTAACCGGTACAATTAATTTTACCATATCATTGATATTGATAATAGATTACATTCATCAAATAAACTTAACACATTTTATTTTTTATTAATTTAACCTTCATGGAAATACGCACTAATTACAAGGCGTCAACGGTGCGGTATGACGAGGGCGGCGGGGAGGGGTGATCTATCCTGCCCCCGCCGCGCCGCACGCGATTACATTTTAAACAAACAGTTGTCAGTCCTCAGTCAAACTAGTTATGCACGTCGATAGATGCGCAATACGCCCATATTTCTTATCAGATTTGCGAATAAGTTCGAACATTAGTATTTTAGTTTTATGTGTTTTTGTTTTGTTACTACCCTAACAAAAAATGATAGTATTTTGGACCACTATTACGTATGTTGATTTATTGGACCGGACGAGCCGGTAACGATAGCCGTGACGTCATTCGCATACATGAAGATGTCACACCCTTTCATTATTTGCGGGAGATGATTTAGGAGGATGTTAAACAGAGTATTCGACAAGCAAGACCCCTGAGGAACCCCAAGCTGATTCCTCATCTCGTCAGATTTTATACGACCACTATCCCCCACGACAACTTGACTCCTGTTTGACATAAATGACATTAGAAGCTCCAATGCTGGGCCACGAATGCCGTAATGGCTGAGTTTCCGCACTACAACTTCGGTTCGCGGGCTCGTGCTTGTGCGGCCGCACAGGCACGCCCAGGTTGGCCGACACCTCCGTGGTCGGTGCTGGTGGTGCCTGTCACACGATACAACACCCACCTTGTGGTGCACGGGTGGTAGAGGCGGGTTCGCGGGCTCGTGCTTGTGCCGCTTGTTGTGCGGCGACGATGGCGCGCCCAGGTTGGCCGACACCTCCGTGGTCGGTGCTGGTGGTGCCTGTCACACGATACAACACCCACCTTGTGGTGCACGGGTGGTAGAGGCGGGTTCGCGGGCTCGTGCTTGTGCCGCTTGTTGTGCGGCGACGATGGCGCGCCCAGGTTGGCCGACACCTCCGTGGTCGGTGCTGGTGGTGCCTGTCACACGATACAACACCCACCTTGTGGTGCACGGGTGGTAGAGGCGGGTTCGCGGGCTCGTGCTTGTGCCGCTTGTTGTGCGGCGACGATGGCGCGCCCAGGTTGGCCGACACCTCCGTGGTCGGTGCTGGTGGTGCCTGTCACACGATACAACACCCACCTTGTGGTGCACGGGTGGTAGAGGCGGGTTCGCGGGCTCGTGCTTGTGCCGCTTGTTGTGCGGCGACGATGGCGCGCCCAGGTTGGCCGACACCTCCGTGGTCGGTGCTGGTGGTGCCTGTCACACGATACAACACCCACCTTGTGGTGCACGGGTGGTAGAGGCGGGTTCGCGGGCTCGTGCTTGTGCCGCTTGTTGTGCGGCGACGATGGCGCGCCCAGGTTGGCCGACACCTCCGTGGTCGGTGCTGGTGGTGCCTGTCACACGATACAACACCCACCTTGTGGTGCACGGGTGGTAGAGGCGGGTTCGCGGGCTCGTGCTTGTGCCGCTTGTTGTGCGGCGACGATGGCGCGCCCAGGTTGGCCGACACCTCCGTGGTCGGTGCTGGTGGTGCCTGTCACACGATACAACACCCACCTTGTGGTGCACGGGTGGTAGAGGCGGGTTCGCGGGCTCGTGCTTGTGCCGCTTGTTGTGCGGCGACGATGGCGCGCCCAGGTTGGCCGACACCTCCGTGGTCGGTGCTGGTGGTGCCTGTCACACGATACAACACCCACCTTGTGGTGCACGGGTGGTAGAGGCGGGTTCGCGGGCTCGTGCTTGTGCCGCTTGTTGTGCGGCGACGATGGCGCGCCCAGGTTGGCCGACACCTCCGTGGTCGGTGCTGGTGGTGCCTGTCACACGATACAACACCCACCTTGTGGTGCACGGGTGGTAGAGGCGGGTTCGCGGGCTCGTGCTTGTGCCGCTTGTTGTGCGGCGACGATGGCGCGCCCAGGTTGGCCGACACCTCCGTGGTCGGTGCTGGTGGTGCCTGTCACACGATACAACACCCACCTTGTGGTGCACGGGTGGTAGAGGCGGGTTCGCGGGCTCGTGCTTGTGCCGCTTGTTGTGCGGCGACGATGGCGCGCCCAGGTTGGCCGACACCTCCGTGGTCGGTGCTGGTGGTGCCTGTCACACGATACAACACCCACCTTGTGGTGCACGGGTGGTAGAGGCGGGTTCGCGGGCTCGTGCTTGTGCCGCTTGTTGTGCGGCGACGATGGCGCGCCCAGGTTGGCCGACACCTCCGTGGTCGGTGCTGGTGGTGCCTGTCACACGATACAACACCCACCTTGTGGTGCACGGGTGGTAGAGGCGGGTTCGCGGGCTCGTGCTTGTGCCGCTTGTTGTGCGGCGACGATGGCGCGCCCAGGTTGGCCGACACCTCCGTGGTCGGTGCTGGTGGTGCCTGTCACACGATACAACACCCACCTTGTGGTGCACGGGTGGTAGAGGCGGGTTCGCGGGCTCGTGCTTGTGCCGCTTGTTGTGCGGCGACGATGGCGCGCCCAGGTTGGCCGACACCTCCGTGGTCGGTGCTGGTGGTGCCTGTCACACGATACAACACCCACCTTGTGGTGCACGGGTGGTAGAGGCGGGTTCGCGGGCTCGTGCTTGTGCCGCTTGTTGTGCGGCGACGATGGCGCGCCCAGGTTGGCCGACACCTCCGTGGTCGGTGCTGGTGGTGCCTGTCACACGATACAACACCCACCTTGTGGTGCACGGGTGGTAGAGGCGGGTTCGCGGGCTCGTGCTTGTGCCGCTTGTTGTGCGGCGACGATGGCGCGCCCAGGTTGGCCGACACCTCCGTGGTCGGTGCTGGTGGTGCCTGTCACACGATACAACACCCACCTTGTGGTGCACGGGTGGTAGAGGCGGGTTCGCGGGCTCGTGCTTGTGCCGCTTGTTGTGCGGCGACGATGGCGCGCCCAGGTTGGCCGACACCTCCGTGGTCGGTGCTGGTGGTGCCTGTCACACGATACAACACCCACCTTGTGGTGCACGGGTGGTAGAGGCGGGTTCGCGGGCTCGTGCTTGTGCCGCTTGTTGTGCGGCGACGATGGCGCGCCCAGGTTGGCCGACACCTCCGTGGTCGGTGCTGGTGGTGCCTGTCACACGATACAACACCCACCTTGTGGTGCACGGGTGGTAGAGGCGGGTTCGCGGGCTCGTGCTTGTGCCGCTTGTTGTGCGGCGACGATGGCGCGCCCAGGTTGGCCGACACCTCCGTGGTCGGTGCTGGTGGTGCCTGTCACACGATACAACACCCACCTTGTGGTGCACGGGTGGTAGAGGCGGGTTCGCGGGCTCGTGCTTGTGCCGCTTGTTGTGCGGCGACGATGGCGCGCCCAGGTTGGCCGACACCTCCGGCGTGGTCGGTGCTGGTGGCACTGCCTGTCACACGATACAACAGTATGGATTATTCAACGTGTTAACAAAATTGTGGCTTCGGTTTTCAGGAAACCAAGCCTTTAAAAAATAGTACATTGTCTATTAAGGGTCGGTCACCTGGAGAGGATGGGTGAAGATCGTGCGGTCAAGAGAGCGTATATGGGCTTAGCTAACGGGAAACGTCCCGTAGGCCGTCCCAGATACCGCTGGATTGACGAAGCTACCAAAGACCTGACTGCACTCTGGGTACCCAATTGGCGTGAGGTAGCGCAGAACAGAGAGAGTGGCGTTCTTTTGTGTCAGAGGCCAAGATCCTCTTCGGGTCATCGAGCCACCGTAGTAAGTAAGGCCCTTATTCATAAACGTCTACTAACTTAACAAGCCGCTAATAATTGTTTGTCACTTTCGGTCTTAGCAATGTGTCCATAAGAGCAAAAGGGACAAACAATTAATAGCGGCTTGTTAAGTTAGCAGACGTTTATGAATAAGGGGGTATGTCTATTAAGGGTGGTAAATAAGAAAATGTGTCATAATTCTTGTACCGCCTGTGGCACACGAAATATTTTTCATCACAACCCTTATAGGAAGTATATAAAAAATAGTACATTGTGGATCTATTACTAACGAGAATGTTAGAAGCCCGACGCCATAGGAGAAGCTTTTAATTTGTATTCCGCTTACTGACTATGATACATACAATGTTATTCATCACATTTGCGAACAAAAAGTATTTTTTTAAGACAAAATATAATTAAACGACGTACTATCATTTCCATAACTCTCTAGGATACATTACTTCTATCGCTCCCGCGATGCATGCAAGCAATAGCGCGCTTAGACAGCAAGTGTGATGAAAATAAATAATAATAAATATCTTGGGACATCTTACACAAATCGACCTAGTCCCACGGTAAGCTCAATTAAAGCTTGTGATGTGGGTACCAGGCGACGATATATATAATAGATAGATACATATACATAGATACTTAAATACATAGACAGCCATGACCAAGGAACAAACATTTGTGATAAATAAATACACAAATAATGCCCTCGCCGGGATTGGAACCCGGAACCTCCAGCTTCGTAGGCAGGGTCACTACCAACTAGGCTACAGATGTAGTGAGAAATGACTTGCCTTCGGAAACGTTTGTCAACGTCATGCTGTTTCAGTCTATCTCACTGAGACTGACAGTAATAGCTGTCATGCTACTTCAGTCAGACTCGGTGACACTGCCTGAAACAGCATGTGTTTACGAACGTTTCTGAAGGCAAGTAATTTCTCACTACACCTGTAAGTACATACGAGATTACTAACATGAGTATTAGAAGAGGCTTTTAATGACTCGAGTTAGTATGCCTCTTACCGACCGTAATGCATACAACGTTATTCATCACACTTGCGGACAAAAAAAAAAAGTTACAAGACAAAATATTTTGTATTTTGAAAACTTAAATTCTCAATGGAATCTTCTCAAATTACTCTCGCGATGCATGCAAGCAATGGCGCGCTTAGACAGCAAGTGTGATGCTGATGAAATAGTAGATTACATGCCAAGGTCATTTAAGTGGGAAATGTCTCGGATGACGTAGAAACATGTAATCCGAGGCTTTCCCATTTAACGGCCGAGGTGTGTATACTATATTTCTGCTTAACGGAGCCGGTAGACAGCAACTTAGTTTAGCGCAGTGGCCGGCAATGTGCTAGCCTACTACCGCGAAAATCGAAATTTCGAGGATTTTTCTCTGTCACTCAAACGAAGGCGTCATTAGAGCGAGAGAGACAAATCCTCGAAATTTACTAATTTCGTTTTTTCGCGGTAGGGCCGCTGTTTGCCGGCCGAAGGGCAGAAAATGAAATCAAAGAGAGGGTGGTTAATTACCGGCGGCGGTTGCGACGCTGGCGGCTGTGGCTGCGACTGCGGCGGCGGCTGCGGCGCGGGCGGCAACGGGGAGCTCACCAGTTTGAACTCCGCGCCGAACTTGCGCAGCTCCTGAAACATTACCAGAGTATTTATTAGGCGGATGACAGTGATGTGGTCGCGTTCATGGACAATGAAAAAATCTGTGTATATAGTATATATTAGTAATTTTAATTATTTTTTATGTTGTTATGTGGTATTGTTTTGTTTTAATGTTTGTAACTCTTTGTGTTATCTGTCGTGGCATCACTGAATGGGCCCTACGGAAGACCAGCGCCGATTTCTTAGTCGGCAATATGCTGAGTTGGGTCCATTTTGTGATGCACACACCACTTACTTTCTTTTATTTATTTTTTATTGTTTTTTTATTTCCTATGTTGTCCTGTTTATGTTTACTGTAAGCGTCACAAATAAATGTTTTTTCTTTCTTTCTTTCTTTCTATTATAGCACAAGTTTTATAACCCCTTCACTAAGGTAAGCGGGTCGGCATATGTATGGAGTGGTGGTGAAATATGTCTGCCGGAAGACTGGCTTCTCTGAGGGTGCAGCAGCTGCGGTCGCGCCACTACGTGCACTTCAGCTCGTTTGTGGTCCGCTGCAGGACACCATCGCGAGTGCAGACTTCTGGCCGAAGGGCGTCGTGTTTCGGCGGTTCCGGGGGATCTGCCGAACCCTACGCCGGTTCAGATGACTCGACAGAGCCACGCTGTTCTGTCACCTAAATCTCCTTAATGTTTTTTTTATATGTACCTTTATCTGTGTATCTTTATTTGTATATCTTTTAATTTTAATTTCATGACGCATTGGTGTAAACTGTAATGTCGTGTAAACTTTTGTTTCAATAAATAAAATAAACAAATATGTAACTATGTACAGGGTGAACGATGTGAAGTGTTACCAATTTCAAAGGACTGCGATTTTTTCGTTGCAATAATTTATTACTATAAATAAGAAAAACCAAGAGGAAAAATAATACATTTTGCCTTGACTATGGTCTTCAAATGGTAAAAAAATATTTGCTCGCAGCACGTTTGTGATATGGTAGTGGTATGTGCCAGTGAAATACGATCGCTTTCTTCATTGCATTTATCCTAGCATGTTTAATTGCTCTCACCTTTCTTTTCAAAATAGACTATTTAAAAAGTCCGAAACTCACTGCACTGAAGAAATGACACGCGAAATTCGGTTTTCAGGCATTTTTGGTTCTTACGAACTTTAAAGTCGAACCTCAGTCTCGTTCTTGTGTTTGCGTCCCTAAGACTTCAAGGCGGTGTCCAAAATATATTTCCGATAATAAGCCGCAATTACTTTGACACCAGACTTAATAAAAGCTACTTGGTAACACTTCATATCGTTCACCCTGTATGTACCAACTAGGTGCGTATTTGAATTTTGCGTATTTGTTTTGCCCACCTTGCATATCACCACAGATTTTCAGCATTAATAAACAAAATACAACAAAAGTAATAATAAATGGGGATTTTAGCATTATTACTAACATGAGACTCAAACATATTTAAATATTTAGCGAAACGAGTTACTCGCGTATTTGAAGTCGATAATTTCTAGGCATGTTAATGTGTAAATAAGTCACACAATTATCGACAAAAATATTGAAATAAATGGGGAGTTACCTGCACTTCGTCCTGCCGTCGTGGTTCGGGCACGTGCCGCGGCCGCGGCCCCTCGGCCGGTGGTACGGGGTTCTGCGAATAACAATCTAAATAAGCCTCATGTATCTATACTTTCCACAAAACTAAGGCGAGTCGGGTCATAATATCGGAAAAAGGGGCATCGTTCAAATAAGACAATACTACAAAAATGATTGAATGATTAAACAAACTAATAATTTCATAAAATTTTATGTCGATATAGACAAAAATTGGTAGGCTGGTCGAGTTAATGATTTATTTTATTTTTTTTATTTTTATTTATTCAGAAAACCAACAGCTAACAGTAACAAATACAGGTTTTGTTCAATATGTAACAGCAAAGCCAATTACAGGTTTTCGCATATAGGATACAAGAATACAAGAAACAGAATTATACCAATGCTAAAGACATAAGAAAAAACAGGCATGCAGAGACACAATGTAGAAAAATGAAACAAAAGGAACAACAATGGTTACGTATAGGCAAATACCTATGATACTAAACAAGATCCTACACATTTGCCAAAATGTCTCAAAATGAACAAAATGTTCCTTTTTTGTCACCAAAAATGTATAGGAATCTGGTAACAAAAAAGGAACGTTTCATACAAACATTATGAGACATTTTGGGAAATGTAGTAGATCTTACTCAGCACCATTGCCTTTACCAGCCAAACATTTTTTATCAATATCGAAAACGTGATCCAAACGTACAAACTTTTTAACGAATGCTCAGGTCACGCCATTCGTACCGGTCTCGTGCCAATGTTCCCAGAAGCGACCCATAGATTACGTCATACCATCGAGCTGGAGATATTAGTATTGTAGAACAGTAACTCACGTGATGGTGGTGCGGTGCGAAGCTGGCGCGAACATGTACGGCGCGCGGCTCGCCGTCGAGCTTGTTGGCCGGCACGCCGGGAATGGCCCTGGGAACAGTAACTCACGTGATGGTGGTGCGGTGCGAAGCTGGCGCGAACATGTACGGCGCGCGGCTCGCCGTCGAGCTTGTTGGCCGGCACGCCGGGAATGGCCCTGGGAACAGTAACTCACGTGATGGTGGTGCGGTGCGAAGCTGGCGCGAACATGTACGGCGCGCGGCTCGCCGTTGAGCTTGTTGGCCGCCACGCCGCCCGCGCCGGGGATGGCCCTGCGAACACATTTTATATTAGGGTCGTACAATTTTTTTTTTATGAGTTAGGTTACAAATATTTCCTGTAAACAAAAGAAAGTTAAGGGTTCTAGAACTCTAATTATCTTGTTGGACTAATACTGCCGATCAGACCGGACCAGAAGCCGAGCTTCTGATTCTTAAGAATTATGAGCTCACAGCCCAATTTTAATGTCCAAGAGCTTGTTAACTTTCGCAATGTCTTGAAGAAAGACCCCCTTTTCCGCGAATGCTGTAAGCGCTCGTAAACTTTGTTCAGACGCCAGCGTACGCCCTAGGCGGACAAGAGCTATAAATCTATACGCTACGCCAAAACGCAGAGCACGAATTGTATTTTCAGATTTTCAGTATCTCCGGGCTGCTACTAAAAGTTCTATTTTGATTACTTTATTTTGGGACAATGTAATCTATTTTGAGACAGATAGTAAAGTTATTATAATACCATCATGTGCGTGAATATGCTTAAAAAATGTCGAATTCGTTTTTGATTTACTGTGTCTCTTTCACATTCATGAAATATTCATATAAAAGATGTTTCTTTGTCGCATACTTCGTTACTCTCTATATAAGCCGGCCACTTCTGTATATAAGCGAAGCGAATCGTATCGCATAGCGGATGTCCGCCTTGTGTACACCTTCGTGAGTCCACCTCAATTCGTCGCACGCGTTCGCACGTTCAATGCAGTCTTCGATGCATGCGATGGGGGTCTTTCGACCTCTTACAAATTATAGTTAAATACGAATTAAGTTAATGAGGGTTTTCTGAAATGACGTTCACCAGGGCAGCAGCACTGAGGCGTCAGGTCCAGAAACTGGTCTAAATTCTCAGAGCGCCTATAGTTTCCTGTTTAAATGTTTTGTATGAGTTAATAAAATTATACGAAAAAATAAAAATACCTTCTAGTTAATTTTTCTTTGGAGCTAGATAATTGTGTTTCTTAGCGGGACCTTACGGCTAAGTGGCGCCAACTAGTGGCATACGTTTTCGAGAAAACCCTCATTAGTTGGTAGACTCGCGTCCGTTCCGGGTAATCGTTGTTCGCTAGCGAAGGCCCTAAAGAGGTAAATACAGAGGGTGACTCACTGGTGCTGGTGCGGCGGAAAGGGCGGCGGCGCGTGGTAGCCCGCCGCCTGCGCCGCGTAGCTCTTGCCCACCACGCCACCCGCTGCCACCGCCACCGCCGCCACCGGTGCCGGCACCGCCGCCGCTGGCTGCAACAGAACAATAATACATTTTTAATAAAACATTTTACACAACAATACATTTTTTTTAATATACTTATTTTCAAAACTACAATTTATGTACATCTTAATTGATTAAATCTAACTAATCTACTTAACCTAACCTATATCTAAGATTGGCCCTTGTGGCATTGTACCGAGGATGCTGGCGGCATTTCCTCGCTGTATCGCAATACTGATGCGTTGTGCGAGGAAGTCGCCAGCTCATAATACATTACTTCAGAGGCCGGGAAAATGAGGATTTCCGGCCAAGTTAGTATAAACAGATTCCCGGCCTCTTTACCTATCTATAACGTACGTACGTTATAGATAGGTAAAGAGGCCGGAAATCCGTTTTCACGCCGAGGCATGTATCGTGCTTTTCTCAAATATACAAAAAAAAAAAAAGACAATATTGTCGAAATTAAAAAAAAGTTACTTTGCAGGCCTGGGCCTGAAAAGCATTATGAAATTCCATTTCCATCCCAGTGTGCTACTGTGCCCTAAAAGCGATACTTCCGAGTCTGTTTTAGGGTACATAAACAAAATATTTTATTGCATGTTTGAGAAATATAATAATACTTTAAGTCAAACACTCAAACCTTATGCCGCGGCCACGACATTGGTCTAAGGCGACCGGCTTAGCGGAAAACCATACTTGCGAGAAGGACTACCCATATAGGCATCCCGCTCCAACTCATGGATTCGCTCGCCGCTGGTCGCCTTAGACCAATGTCGTGCCGGGCCTTTAGGCGTCGGCCATGGGCACAAGCGAATTGCGACGCGGCAAACTTTTTATCAGTTCATTGCGCAATCGGGAACCACAGGGTTAGTCGCAACCACACGCAATAATTCCCGTCCGTGTGGCTGAGCCGTTCTTTTAATAGCCAATCAATGTTAGCTAGCAAATTACTATGGAACTACCCATACAATACAATATTTAAGGAGTGTCTTTTCAAAAGAGCTTATTTCCACTCCGATCAACAGTTATTTTTTCTGTTTTCATAAGAGAAATAATCTGTATTGACAAATGCCCCAAAGCCCTATTGAAAGTACAGTCAAGGCCAAAAATATGTATACACTTTTGCACGTTATATTCACGGCATAAGATAAAAAAGTGTATATATATTTATGCCCTTGACTGTACTCTCCAACCCACCCTTAATCACATAAAGTTACGTAAAATATTATCCTAACGTTTCGGACATGACGTTACACCTACCGTCGCAGACAGATGAACTTTTAAGCATATTAAATTCACTACAAATAAGATGGATGAATCAACTATTTCTTATTATTATTCTGTCACGTCTTCCAAAAGGAGATTAGAGAGTGACCCACCAACCCACCATGAAAAGACCATAATTATAACTACACTGATTAAAACTTTCCAAATTTTCACACATTAAACAGCTCATCAGACTATTATGTGATAGCGAAGTAATACAGATTATTATATATTTGTATAAGTATTCTTTGATTAAAATTGAGTGAGACTGAAATGCCTCCACAGTCAAACAATATAAAATAGTTTTGTGGAGCTATGTATAATAACTATTTGTATTGTGATTCATATTTTAAAGACAAACGGGTCTTAATCGCGTAAACTTACGTTTAATTATATCCTGACGTTTCAGGCATGACGTTACCCGTGGTCGCAGGCAGACTCTTTAAAATATGAGTGATAATCGCGAAAGTTTAAATCAATACATTGTATTGTGATTGTTTAATAAATAAAATAATGATAAAATAAATAAAATAAAAAACATTGTGCGATGCTATCAGAATAATACATTTACATTACGATACAAGTCCGAAAAAAATGAAGTTCGAAACGAGTGGAAATAAATTAAAGCACTACCGATTCTACTCACTACCATTCGGGCTTCAATGAACGCCCTCACTAAAAATATATCATTTTGTTCCCTTGTGACACAATTTACTGATAGTCACTGTTTAGATAACATACCGGGTCGTCGATGGGGCGCCCCTCGGGGGTGAGGTGGTGTCTCGGGGGGCGCTCCTTGTCCTTGGGGGGTGGGGGGTGGTAGGGGGCCTTGTTGGGGGCGCCGTTTGTGGGGGCCACCGGCTTGCCTGTCAGTTAGATAACATACCGGGTCGTCGATGGGGCGGCCCTCGGGGGTGAGGTGGTGTCTCGGGGGGCGCTCCTTGTCCTTGGGGGGTGGGGGGTGGTAGGGGGCCTTGTTGGGGGCGCCGTTTGTGGGGGCCACCGGCTTGCCTGTCAGTTAGATAACATACCGGGTCGTCGATGGGGCGCCCCTCGGGGGTGAGGTGGTGTCTCGGGGGGCGCTCCTTGTCCTTGGGGGGTGGGGGGTGGTAGGGGGCCTTGTTGGGGGCGCCGTTTGTGGACGCCACCGGCTTGCCTGTCAGTTAGATAACATACCGGGTCGTCGATGGGGCGGCCCTCGGGGGTGAGGTGGTGTCTCGGGGGGCGCTCCTTGTCCTTGGGGGGTGGGGGGGTGGTAGGGGGCCTTGTTGGGGGCGCCGTTTGTGGACGCCACCGGCTTGCCTGTCAGTTAGATAACATACCGGGTCGTCGATGGGGCGCCCCTCGGGGGTGAGGTGGTGTCTCGGGGGGCGCTCCTTGTCCTTGGGGGGTGGGGGGTGGTAGGGCGCCTTGTTGGGGGCGCCGTTTGTGGACGCCACCGGCTTGCCTGTCAGTTAGATAACATACCGGGTCGTCGATGGGGCGCCCCTCGGGGGTGAGGTGGTGTCTCGGGGGGCGCTCCTTGTCCTTGGGGGGTGGGGGGTGGTAGGGGGCCTTGTTGGGGGCGCCGTTTGTGGACGCCACCGGCTTGCCTGTCAGTTAGATAACATACCGGGTCGTCGATGGGGCGCCCCTCGGGGGTGAGGTGGTGTCTCGGGGGGCGCTCCTTGTCCTTGGGGGGTGGGGGGTGGTAGGGGGCCTTGTTGGGGGCGCCGTTTGTGGGGGCACCGGCTTGCCTGTCAGTTAGATAACATACCGGGTCGTCGATGGGGCGCCCCTCGGGGGTGAGGTGGTGTCTCGGGGGGCGCTCCTTATCCTTGGGGGGTGGGGGGTGGTAGGGGGCCTTGTTGGGGGCGCCGTTTGTGGACGCCACCGGCTTGCCTGTCAGTTAGATAACATACCGGGTCGTCGATGGGGCGGCCCTCGGGGGTGAGGTGGTGTCTCGGGGGGCGCTCCTTGTCCTTGGGGGGTGGGGGGTGGTAGGGGGCCTTGTTGGGGGCGCCGTTTGTGGGGGCCACCGGCTTGCCTGTCAGTTTGCCCGTCTGGTTGAAAAAAAAAACACATTGGTTAGAAATCATTAACTATTTTGTAGGGTAATTTATCACAGATCACTTTTATTAAAAAAATAACGTTTACTCTTAGATCATCAGCCTATAATAAGTCCACTGCTGGACAAAGGTCTCTTCTATTACCTATGCGAATGGACGCATTAAGAGGTAAATGCCCATAATCTCCACCCTGGGCAAACGAGTTGGCGTTCGCAGTAATTATGTCCAATCCACTATGATAATGCTGCTGCCCATTATCATCTTCAATAATGATGGCACTGGTCAGTGACATTTCAAATCCCTTAGTCGACTCTTACGACACCCACGGGAAGAGTTGGGGTGGTGACATATGTATTTTTACTGCAGTCACCACACGGCCGATAGTAGCGTCAAAACTCAATTGACAACGTTTAAAATTTTCGATGTCCCTAAATCGAAAACCATTTCGAGATATACGCATGTAGATCACAAAAATATATTTTTGAATTTATTTCTCGCATTATTTTTGTTAAATAATCTCAGAAATAGTTTAAAGGCGAAGTGACGTCACATAGCTGATTCAGAGCTGACACTTTAACCAAAAAATCTTGTGGTTGGAATGTCACTTGTGTTTGGCAGTGACATTTTGACACTTGTTACCGTTTTTCGTCGTTTTCTTATGTGTATGAAACATCACTTGTGACGTCATTTAGCTGATTCTTGACGTTTGTAACTTACGCTCTTTTTGCTCGAAGTAGTAATAAAAAGGGATTTTCGCACTAAAACAGCAATTATTTGAAAAATAAAAAATATGACGTGTATCTTTTAATATTGAGTTCTTTCAAAGCAGACAATAAAAACTAGGACTAAAAGGTATATTCTTGGGTCGTCTCATTTGTTTTTCGTCGCGGTCCTAAATTTGTCCGATTCTGCTTTCGTCACCCATTCTTCTTACGTCAAGTAAGTCTGCAGTCATTGTCGTCTTTGACCATAGTAAGTTGTTGACCTTTTTCTTATTTCGACTCGATCGTTTTTTGTCATTTCGTATTTGGTCATATTCTAAGTTGGTACCGTCTTAAGACTATGAAAACATAGATTTAACAGCGAACATGCCGAAAAACAATTATGACGAGTTAAGAACGAGACGGATTAAGATAAAGATGAACAACAAATTTGACCAAAGATGAGAAAGACCATCGACATGACGAATAAAGAATGGGTGACGAAAGCAGAATCGGACAAATTTAGGAACGTGAAGAAAAACGAACGAGACGACCCAAGAGTATACCGACTAAAAAATATGAAATGTTGTTAATTTACTTACCTGTTGCACCCCCTTTCTCTTATTAGGTATAACGTATTTCCCCCCGTCTGCCGCCGCCGGTCTCACTACGGCAGCGTATCTCTCTTCTTCGTCTCCGTTCTCTAATTCTATGCGAGCTTTGTACGAAGCTGCGTTTTCTATTTCTGCAGCTATCTCTTCCGCTTTGGCTTCTGCGTCTCTGTAAAGTGAAGTTTTTAATATTAATAAAACTAACAAAACACAGGTTAAACACAGGTTACCTTCTACGGCCCATCATACACGTGAATTTTTTACCTAATCGGCAGGAAATAAAGAAACGTTTAGTAAGTTTTATGAAACATAACAAATTGCAACTCTGTTTTAATTGAATGTGTTGAATATAATTTAATTTTGATCGTAATGATTATCTCCTGTTTTTAATTGTTTCCATGTTAGAAAGCCCTTCGATACATAGTCTAGATTATTTTTTTAACCCCCTTATTCATAAACGTCTTCTAAATTATCAAGCCGCTAAGTAGTGTTTGTCAAAATATTGACAAGATCCAAAGGGACAAACAATGCTTATAGTTGCCGATTTCTAAGAATGAACATTTGACAGTTTAGAAATGAGCTTTATAATATATGACGTTAAGACTATTGGAAAAATCGTGAGTATTACCCTCATATTATTAAGGGTTAATCTGTAACTACCAAAAGTTCATTCTTAGAAATCGGCAACTATAGCGGCTTGCTAAGTTAGGAGACGTTTAGAACTCCAATTTTAAATATTTGTTGAGAATGTTTTTAAAATTTCCCTAGCGCTAAAACACGCATGCATCGCCTTTAATATTGAGATTAGACACAAAAGCATCATTTTTTATAAATGTTCCCCATTCCGAGACTCGCGTGAGACTATAGAGTAACACTATCTGTCTCAGCTTGGAGGTGCTCTGATCTAGCACACTTATGACTCAAGCGTCGCGCATTGGCAGCGGGACGGATCTAAGGAGCGTGCGATTTGTTATGTAGGATGCTTCGGATATATTGATTTAAACATTCATAATATTCACTTATATTTCAACAAGTAACTGGACTTAATCGCACACTTATGCTTATAAGCTTCAGATTGTTCAAATCATGGCTTATACTTTTCGACGCGAAGTTTTATATAATAGTACATTGTGCATCAAGGGAGGTAAGTACGGAATTACTAACGAGAGTGTTAGAAGCCCGACGCCGTTAGGCGGAGGGCTTTTATGGCTCGAGTTAGTATTCCGCTTACCGACCGTGATGCATACAATGTTTTTCATCACACTTGCCAACCAAAAAATAAGTTTTAAGACATAATATTATTAAATGACGTACTGACATTTTTATTACTCCCTAGGGAATTTCACTTTTCTATTACTCCCGCTGCGCGCGCAAGCAATGGCGCGCTTAGACAGCAAGTGTGATGAAAAAGCAGTCACACAGGCTGTTTTGTACTTGTAAACTGAATTTGAGCTTTACGCACGTTGCTCTGGGGACTTTGATTGTTCTCCCACATTGGAAGTTATTTCTGTTATAATTATAACGTTATACAAGAATATAAAAGAAAGCGTAACAAGGACAATGTTAAGGTGCGTTCAAACTAAAAGAGCATTCGCTGTTCTAACCTCCCACTCTACGAAATTCAATCGGTACACAAAACGTGATTGGTTGATTTCGTAGAACAGCGAATGCTCTTTTGGTTTAAACGCACCTTTACAGAATACTAGAATGTTAAAGAGAGTAATATGATGTTATATAACATTTTGTAACGATGTGGGAGCACCATAAGTTATCGGTCTTTGGACCTGCCTAACCAATGTACAGTCAAGGGCATTAATATATATACACTTCTCCATACTGATCCCTTACAAATGTGTCTATATATTAATGCACTCGACTGTACTAGTAATTGGCGACCAAAAGTTTAAAAGCAACAATTGAGTTACTTCCCAAGGTGAGATGGGACATCATTGGTACGAGCCGGGGATTGAACCCACGATTGCTGCATAGGAAGTAACTAATTTGTCTTCTGCTTACCTGTAGTCTTGTGTGTCCTTCCTCTGTAGAGGCAGCGTGTAACCAGCCAGCGAGTGGTCGTAGGTACTGTGTACCCCGTACACCTCCTCATTTTTCCTGCAAATAAACAATAGTCAACAATCACTATTTCACTAAATGGACAAACTCGTGTTACATAATATTAACAAATTTACTGCCAGATCAAAAACCTAGGTTATCGCTGCACGCCGACCTGTTTGTACAATGTACGCTACTTCAATTCCAAGAACGCCACTAAGGAGTCCTCAATAACGTAATTCACATGCCACACGACTCCCCAGGGGAGTTATTCACAGCGTTGAAAATGTCGGAAAAAATCAAATTGATTATTTCGGGAATGTATGAAAAAACAATTTTTTCCGTTTTTTTCGAGTTTTTACAGAAATAATCAATGTCAATGTCACTCCTTGCCATCTGTTTCAATTGATTAGTCCTCGGTGACATCGCGTTCTCCTGGTATAAGTGAAAATTGGACCTAATTCTCCTTGGTTTAGAGTTGAAAATTAAAGTGGAAAATTTATTATTTTTTTCGAAAAAATCCGGAAAAAAGCAAGCTGTTTGGAAACAACGGGATTTAATCCGGAAATTTTCAACGCTAGTTATTCACTATACAATTAACGCCGACTGGCATGTAGGGATAGCTTTTGTTTTTGTCCAAATAGTATAGTGATAAGTTGCTGTTAATAAGTGTTAATAAGGTTCGACATGATTACAGAATGCTACCCCAGAATTATAGGGTTTTATATAACATATTCCATGACTTACATGGTTTTCTCATGGATGCCACTGTCAGAACTGTACCAAATTAAAATGGGACCAATCGGCAGTTGAATTAAGAACTTCTTCCTTTTTTTTGAAAGACCTTTACATCTCGAGTATGTAGTATTTAGGTTAGTAATTAGATATAGATGCAATATTGTGAACTTGTATAATAATAATGAATTTTTGGGGGAGATATTTTACATTTAGTGCGTGTTTTGTATTGTGTTGTCTATGCTGTAACTGAATGTTTTAGTGATAGTTAGTTTTAAGTTTGTATTTAGGTTAAGGTTTGTAAAAGAATAGAATAAGAATGTATTTATTTGCCATATGACAGAGATAAGAAAATAAATAAATGATGAATTTTTTGTTTATTACTATTATGTTTTGATGTAATAACTTCTCTGATGCATGTTTCTTTAGTAAGATGTACTACTGTATTATACTGTTTTGGGAAATTAAGTCCCGCTGAGTTGCTAACTGATTCTTCTCAGGTCAGTGATGTAGGGTTAGAACCGGTAGTAGTTATTTTTTCCTTGCTATTGTGTCAGACGTTTCAAAAATGCTTCTAATAAGGCTTACTTGAATAAAGAAAAGTTTGACTTTGACCTTGAAGTCGGTTGAAACTGTTGAATAAGTATTTTCATCACACTTGCTGTCTAAGCGCGCCATTGCTTGCGCGCGTAGCGGGAGTAATAGAAAAGTGAAATTCCCTAGGGAGTAATAGAAATGTCAGTACGTCATTTAATAATATTACGCCTTAAAACTTATTTTTTTGTCGGCAAGTGTGATGAAAAACATTGTATGCATCACGGTCGGTAAGCGGAATACTATTACCTTCCTTGATGCACAATGTACTATTACATCTCTAGTAGGTAGTATTCAGGTTAGTAATTAGATATAGATGCAATATTGTGAACTTGTATAATAATAATGAATTTTTTGTTTATTACGTTTTGATGTAATAACTTCTCTGATGCATGTTTCTTTAGTAAGATGTACTACTGTATTATACTGTTTTGGGAAATTAAGCCCCGCTGAGTTTCTAACTGATTCTTCTCAAGGTGCATGCAGACCAAAAGAGCATTCGCTGTTCTATCCGTACTCTACGAAATTCGATCGTTACACGAAATGTGTTTCTTTTAATTCGTAGAGTGGGAGATAGAACAGCGAATGCTCTTTTGGTCTGCATGCACCTTCAGGTCAGTGATGTAGGGTTAGAACCGGTAGTAGTTTTTCTTCCTTGGTATTGTGTAAGACGATTCAAGGAGCATTCCATGAAAAATGTCGTAAGCGACACTGTCTTTTCAATACTTTTGAGAAATTAAATTAGTAAGCTGAGTTACGGCATAATAATAACATATCAAGGCTTTAAGATTGACAGTGTTTCCTAGCAGCTAGCATATTTTATTAGGGTAGCTACCATAGCGAGTCGTAAGCGACAAAAAGTAGATGCTTTCATGGAATGCTCCTCAAACATGCTTATTAATAGAACTTGAATAAAGAATAATTTGACTTAGACTTTGAAGTCTGTTGAAGAAGTATTTAGTCACCTAAACATGTCGTTAGCGTCCCAGCCGTTGGCGCGATGGTCGAGCTCAAGCTCGGACAGCCGCGCAGAGCCGTTGACGGAGGGCGAGTCCCCGGAGTCGCCGTCGCAGTCCCAGGGCTCCAGCTGCCGCTCTTCCGCGCGCCCGTTGCCTGAGAGAATTACTGAGTATCGGGTTAAAACTGTCGTGGGATTGGTGTTGGGGTCCTTTTGTTTTTAAATTAGTTTCAAAGCCTGGGTGGGTCATTGTCAGATTTATGTTATCGTCTTTTCGGTGGACATACATAAAGTTAAGGAGTTTGTGTACTAATTTTGCGATAAAACAATTACTGGTACAACTAGGTTCCCCGTTCTACAACCCAATTAATAAAATCGTAGCATAGACTTATAAATGCTGTTAACTTTTGACCACTGTGTGGACAACTTTTATTTTTTTGACTGACAATGACCCGGGTAGAAGACGCTCTAGCAGGAAGAACAGTATGTTAAACAAAGCTAGTGGCCAGAGTGCAGGCCGCGTGGTGACGGCAGTAAGAATACATTTGTCACTACCCCGACTCTTCCCGTGGGAGTCGTAAGAGTCGACTAAGGGATTGAAGTGTCAATGAATATTGCTTTTTAGAAGATTGATGATGGGCAGCAGCGTCATCATAGCGGACACACTACTGCGATCGCCAACCCGCTTGCCCAGCGTGTCGATTATGGGCATTTACCTCCTAATGGGTTACGCATAGTTAATAGGAGAGGCCTACGTCCAGCAGTGGACTGAGAGAGGCTGATGACGTCGTTCGAATGCAGGTCGTTCAAATCCCTTGGACGGTCGACGCGCTGCCGCAGCCCCGTTGGATCCACTCTCTCTGACCTTACACTTACAGGCCTGGTCAAACACATGCATTTTAAGAGCCCGGCGTGAGCGTGTTCAAACGCGTATGTTTAACCTAGCCTTTAATTTAGGGAAACGAAACTGGTTAGTTATATTCGCTTTAGCAGATTGAAATTAACCAAATAAAATGTATTGTGATAATAAACCTATCCATAACGTTAGTAAAATGTGTTAGAACACGTTTGTAATAAACGGTGCCCCGTTTTTCACGTCATTGACAAAACCAAATCAGGATATTTCTATTCTACTACAAAAAAGGTATTCCGGCTTTTACCAGAATTCGCTTTCCTGCTCACGTTCATTTACTTTCGGAGTTCCTAGGCGTCCTCTTTTAAATCCTCTCAACTGTGGAGACGACCAGAAAAGACTACTGTCACCAATGTAATTAGAAATTAGAATTTTCTTTTCAGGGCTTATTATACAGTAGTGCATTTTCAGCACACCACATACGAGGGGATATATGAATTCGATTTCGCTTATGTAAGCCCTCGTTTGGTCTGCCACCGGATCGAGACTTTTCAACGACTAGGGTTTTAGAGGAGTCTACAGAACACAACAGAAAATCAGTAGATGGGCATTTCTCAGAGCGTGAACCGACATCTCATTCATCTGGTCACGTTTTTTTGGAATTGGCTCCATCTTTTGGTACCATTTTCGGTCGTCAGATACAGCACCCGTTTCTCTATAAGACAACCAAAACCAACCTCAAATTATTCGGCCACTTCCAAAGAAACGTGACCAGGTGAATGAGATGTCCGTTTACGCTCTGAGAAATGCCCAGATCGACTAATCCACCTAAACACTCACCATTAAACTTGCTAGAGATGGCCCCGTCAGTTTGGAACACGTCTGTGGTCGCGTACTCCAGGTCGGAATCCTTGGCCCGGATGGAGACCACATCCTGAGGCTTGAAGATCAGTTTCTCGACCACCGAGTCGACTGCCACCACTCCCTCTTGGTCAACGCGGTGAGCCACTTCTAATACCACCTGCAATTGAAAAGATGGGGTTTAAGTTGCCAGTTTCTATAACTTAAGCTTCTTAGGTCAGTGGTGTATGTTAATAATAGGGGGCAGATTTTACAGGGCGTAATCGTTAAGTGTGGCCAGGTAATAATTCCATCATCATCATCATTTCAGCCATTTATCGCCCACTGCTGAGCATAGGCCTCTCTTCTAGTACGCCACTCATCTCGGTCCTGAGCCAATCTAACCCAGAAGTGTCCCGCAATCTTACGAATGTCGTCGACCCAACGAGCCAACTTAAATAATTCCATAAATGTGAGATATTATATTAGAAAATTTCCAACTGATATTGAAAGTGCGTTGCTCAATGAGTAAAACTGCACTATTAACTTTTTTGAAATAAAAGTATCAACATAGGAAAAAAATTAAATGTTTAAACCCTCCCACACATTTAGTACCTACCTACGACGCTCACTCAAGTTGACCGTCGGTGCCGTAAGAGATAAAACTGCTTGAGATTATTAATTATTTGCAACTATAATAAAAGGTAAAACCACCGTTACGTCGTACTAAATGTATAGGAAGGTTTGAAGTTCATGTTTGGAATAGTTCTTCAAACACAGCACAAAACTTTACAAACGAACAAAATTGTATAAATTGCCATACAAAATATAGACATTTGCTCTTTGCTGTGACACTAGGCAAAGCACGAGTTATATCTGTCACAAATAACAACAAACTTAAATCATAATGCATACTGCACATCCGGTCTATCTGGAAAGCAAGATGTACTTTGGCCCCATTTAGCGTAGTTAGTAATCAAATCACTGATTCTCCGTGCCTAAATTGCCCGTGATTTGTTATTAGCGCACAAAGTAAACACTGGGCGAGCGTGAGCATTGTATTACTTGTTATTGTTTCTGAATATTGTGTGGGACGCTTATGTTTATACTGCTATAGAACTTAAGGTCTCCTCAAATCAGTCGACGCGAATCGACCGGTTGCAAAAAGCTTTATGTCGTCGGCATAAAAGTGAAAGATCTGATCCCACGTTGGCCGTACGAGAGACGTCTTTTCGACCAGCTTATATTGTGATGTTCTCAGCGCAAAGATTGTTGTTGATTGTTGCAAACATTGTCGATGGTGCTTACGTCTCGCGGTTTTGTATTTGTATACGAACATAACGCTATAAGCGCCATCGACAATGGGCCCTTTGTCTGAGAACATCACATAGTATACGTGATTCGGATACTAGCACGTATTGCTTGCCTATGGAGTATGGTCAAAGGCGCCTAGCCTTATCCTCCTGCCGCCAGACATTAAAATTTGCCTGTGAATTTTGAATTGATGATAAAGGAAAAAGAATAAAATTTATTTTGTTCGAGGTGACGTTTTAATAGGCCTCTGGGCGGCGAGAGGTTTATATACCCGAGAAATTTGACCGGTATCTACTAAGCCCCAAGGGGTTTAGGCATCAGCCGTGAAAGCTGAGTACGTTGTAATTTTTGGCAAATTTTATTTTTTAATTTTTGAATGTATTTTAACATAAAAAGTAAATGTTATTCATAAAACTAGCACTTACAATGAGTGTTAACGTTTTTTTTTTACATAAACTTTATTTTTTAAAGGTTTTATTTCTCAATTTTTGACATATATTAATGAGGTTAGTGAGACTATTCTCCGTAATAGCACCAACGCCGTTAAAAAGGCCTTTTGTACTGAGTGACTGTTTTTTTTTAAATTGGTAATAACTCTGAAACTAGGCGATATCCAGAAAAGTTTACATAACATTATAGTTTCTAAATGTGGTCAGGAATATACTGTTAAAATCGGTCGGGTTTAAACAGCCCACGGTGTATAAAGTACGCAACTTTTGTATGAGTAATGTTGAACCGTGGCCTTTCAATACGAGATTCAACTGAACAGTTTCAGTAAAGGTCAAATAACTGGTTACACTATTAGGTAACCTTATCGCTTAATGGGAATTGGGAACCGAATGAATGAAAATTTATGTAAATTACATTTCAATGTTTTTAAATCGACCATTAAATTGTTTAGTTTGTACTTTGTATCCGTCAATTTTATCGCGTCGAATTCTAACCCATTTTTAAATTTTAATATATTATTATCGGATAATAGTGGCGATTATTCATAATGACCATTGAATGAAGCGAATTAAAACTATTATTGTTTTTTCGTTGTTTCTCCTTGTAATTAATTTAGTATTCGCGCTCCGAGTCTCTTCAAAGACCTATCGAAGAGTCCCAGAGACTCCACGGGAGACCCAAGGGCTGGCAGCTTCCTCACTCAACGCATTAGCTTGGCAATCCAGCGAGGAAGTGCTGCCAGCGTCCTGGGTACCATGCTGCAGGGGCCTGTTTTAGATTTTATTTAGTTTTATTTTAGATTTTATCTAGTTTTATTTTAGTTATACTTTTTAAATTAAATTTTGTATGTAACTGTAGATTGATTATACGAAATATATTTAGTATTTTGGTAGGTAATGTGACCCAGTGAAATTAACGGCTGGCAAGAAAAAATCACTATAAAAACTGTTACTACTCTTAGCCACACCTTATATCAGTATTGATTGAATCAAAACTGAGATAGGAGCTTTATAACATGTAGGCATTTGTTACTTAGTGAGTTTTGGTCGTCAACCGACGAAATATTCGTAATGAATAATGAAATTAACGAAACTCCTATCAAGGTAATTTATAATCTTGAGAAAGTAGCATCGAGTAACAAGAAATAATTAACCCGCCATCAAACTATAATCGAAATGCAATCGATAGAAATCTCGAGTCGGCAACATGGAATGCGATACAAGTGCATCGCCGGGAAACGCTTATATAACCGCCGTCCTTGTCGGCAATGTGGCACTTTCACCGCCACAGCGTATCGCAGACCGCCCACTGCACTGTTACAGAGTAGGACAGCTGTGTCACTTGATAGAAAATCTTCGCAACCGTTATACAGGGTGCTCGCGAGCATTCCGAAAGATTTTAACTATGCATTCTAGACAACAAAATATACAAAAAATATTATGAGACCTAATGTCAATTCCACCAAAAAAAAATTTTTTTTTCCTTTTTTTTTAGTCTTTTTGAATACTTTTTAACATTTCCAGTACTTTTTATCATAACAACAATTTGTTTAAATTATTTATTTCAATTGTTTTTTTTAGGTACAGGTTATTTCGTCAAGTCTATTCGTATTTTTTGATTGTCAGGCAAAAGGTGTGGTAATATTAGAACACATTGTGGTAGCATTGTAATCAAAAAGAAGTTAAATGACGAGTTACGTCGAAAAAAGGTCGATTATCTCTGAAACCAAGCCGAATCCAGGAAATTTCATATAACATTAAAGACTCTAAATATGGTCAGGAATCCAGCATTAAAATTTTTTGGTTTCCTCGCGAGCACCCTGTAGAGATGCACAGCTTAAATCCTGGTCAGTAGCCGACGTAGCCGTACTATGACTTTGCAAGTATCGGTAACGTTAGGTTTTTCTCGATACGTAATGCAGATCGCGTTCGCTCCAATAATGTCAGTGAGAGCGCTGCAGAATGTATTACGTATCGAGTAAAATGTGTCGTATCCTGTACTTTCCAGCTACGTACGGCTACAGGATACTCGGCAGGCCCTAGGTACTATTTTAGAACATTATCAGATTTATTAGACTATCTCAGTCCATTGCTGGACATAGGCCTCTGCGTATGGATGAGGTAAATGCCCATAATCGCCACTTTGGGCAAGCGGATTGGTGATCGCAGTAGGTATGCCTCTGCCCAATCAGAATAGATCTTCAATAAATGAATGTTCAGTGACACTGTAATCCATTTAGTCCACAATTGGGTGGTGACAATATGAATTTTTAGACTATTTTTCAGATATATAAGATATAACAAGGAAATACAGTGATTCACATTATTTTGATTAATTAAGTACCTAGTTGGGACTTTTTAAATAAATTTTTCAATAACAAGATACTGCAAGATTGTTTACATTTAGTTAAATACCTAGCCGAACAGAGTATAGCAAAATGTTTACTTATATTACTATGGTTTTGCTAAGTAAATTTGGCGAGTTTTGTTAGTTCCGTTTCTTATCACTGTCTATAACAAATTGTTTTTCCTAATACCACTAAATCATGACGCGTAGAACCGATAGCCGTTGGGGCGGGAAGGTTCTTGAGTGGCGGCTACGTACCGGAAGGCATAGCGTGGGTAGGCCCCCCACAAGGTGGACTGACGACCTGGTGAAGGTCGCAGGAGTCTGCTGGATGCGGGTGGCGCAGGACCGGTCATTGTGGCAATCTTTGGGGGAGGCCTATGTTCAGCAGTGGACGTCTTTCGGCTGATATGACGATGATGATGATGACTCATGACAAAGACAAGTTATTTACGGCTGCCGGCAACCCTATGTAATTTGCTGTCGCGTGAAGGAATTATCTAAAGTTATTTATATTCCCAGCGTCCTTGCTCCCATATGGCACTTTCACTCGTAAGCTAGCGTAGCGTACACTTTAGATTTCCTGTCGCCACAGATAAACACAGAAAAGCCATTTTGGTTTTCAATGTCAGCCTCCGTAGCCTAGTTGATAGTGATCCTGCCTACGAAGCTGAAGGTTCCAGGTTCGAATCCCGGCGAGGGCATTATTTGTGTATATATCACAAATATTTATTCCTTGGTCATGGCTGTCTATGTATTTACCTAAGTATCTATACAGGGTGCTCGCGAGGAAACCGAAGAACCCACATCACAAGCCTTAATTGAGCTTACCGTGGGACTAAGTCGATTTGTGTAAGATGTCCTAAGATATTTATTATTAATGTATTCTATTTTGTTTGCGGCCTTAGCATGTCGAGCTAGTCTTTGACAGCAACACGCGGCTAAACGTCTCTTTCCGGTTGTATTGATTAAAAAGAGAAAGGTCTTTGACAGCAACACGCGGCTAACCGTCTCTTTCCGATTGTATTGATTAAAAAGAGAAAGGTAGCCGCAAGAAGGCTGCTATTGAATGATGATAATGAAAAATGTACATATTAAGCAGAGTTTTCATTTAGCGTTCTGAGCGAGCATTTGTTCGTTCTTGGGCAGATGAAAACAATAATTCACATAGCAAAATGTTCGTTCGTCAGCCCACGACCAAGCGAATGAGAACACTAAGTGAAAACGCGGTTTTACAGGTCGATTCACCATAGCTGGCACGAATGGAATTAATGAAATAAAGGACATCTATCATTAATATGTCATTTTGACATCCACATATAGATAATTTATGTGACTCACTCAATCCATTCGTTTAGTGAATTTACCTGTACTGTTATCCTTTTTCAAATAATTATTTAGGGCTTTGAAAATATCCTCAACATTGCAGTGTTCTAGCCTATGCAATTTAAGCTGTGGACTTATCTGTCGATACTTACCCACTTCCCGTTGAGTTTCAACTGAATATATACTCTATAGGCGTATACATAAGCCCCATTTTACTGCGTAAATATTGATGTAATGTAGATAATGTTTAACATTTAAAATGATATAAAGAGGTGCGCCTAGCGGAAGTCGTATCATTTTTAATGGATGTATTTTAGTTGAGCGTTATTTCCACGTACCTAAAGTACGTATCTAGACACTAGTAGTTAGTAGTTTCCTATTTTGTTTTCTATGCACCAATACTACAATACAGTTGTAATCAGGTATATCGGGGCGACCAGACTGCTTATAAATATCTGAGCAAGCCTCTATTTTCATGGCGATAGAGTGTATGATCAGGGCACTTGTTAGCTTCTACATATATATCTGATGGCAATTTAAGGTGTAAAAAAAAACTACGCAGATGCTCAAATGTATGGCACGGCTAATCAGTTTAAGCAAAATTGGAAAAAAATTAACCGAAAATTTCATATTTTAGTTAGCTTTTTAAATGGCAACACGAAATCAATGATTTCTCGAAACATCGTGCATTGCTGCTACAATCTGAGTTCAACCGTTTAATTATGGAGTGTGTAGAAATGTAGATTGACAGAGCTGGCAACCTTTTAGACGAAATTCCTTATCATGGGGTCACTCATTACTGTCATTAGTCATTACAAATTAAACATCCATATTATAATAATCATATTAAAACATGAACTTATCATGAGTAAATAAGTTAATAATTAAAGATTGAAACATCATCGTTAATTTGTAGCACCGGATGTAATATAAATCGACTAAATGTAGACGGCTTCTGTAGCTCTGTCGATATCAGTAGCGATCCTGCCTGCGAAGCTGGAAGCCCCAGGTTCGAATCCCAGCGTAAGCGGTTTTTTGTCTCATCATCATCATCATATCAGCCAAAAGACATTGCTGAACATAGGCTTTCCCAAAGACTGCCACAATGACCGGTCCTGCGCCACCCGCATATTTTCGTCCAATATTCCGCAGTGTTTGAAGATTAAAGTCTTTGATCAGTGTGTGTTGCCAGTGATGACATACGGTTTTTTGTCTATTTAACACAAAATATTAGTCCCTTAGTCATGGTTGTTTTCTATGTATTTACACTATTTTCATATCTATCGGAGATGAGAGGGAGCCTGTAGGTACCCAATATATTTTTAAATTATTCATTAAAACTTTAAATTCTGTAGTGGCACGCATGGTGCTAATATCATTGTCACATCTCAATCGAGAGCATCCGGATCATAGATTCGACCTAAATTCGCGGCCGATAAGATAACCAACGCTTTTTGGCGAACTGCGATGCATCTTGTACTTTACGATATACTTCTACTTCTATGTATATTATACGTGAAATAAAAAAATCTAAAATTCAATCGACTAAATTTCCATTAAAACTCGGTGATGGTGTTAATTTTATAAACTATAAGCGATATTATAATATAAAAACGCCGATCAAGCTTAAATTCTTAAAGATATTGTCCTTAATTGTCGTGAGGAACCTGATTGCAAAGGTTTTTTTAATGTGACGGTAATTCGGTGTCCCTAAAACTGAAAATGCCCTTATCTGCCTCCGTAGCGTAGTTGGTATTGGTACCCACCCTGCCTACGAAGCTGGAGGTTCCGAGTTCGAATACCCTAATAACGCGGCGTCAGCCTCAGGTCATAGAACGGCCACAGTAGCCGTACTATGAGTTAATAAAAATCACTTACACAAACATTACAGGCGTTTCAACCGCCTAATTTTGGTGGCATAATTTTTGTCGAAGATTCTATTCGTTGCAATGTGCTACTTTGTCATTTGAAGGAGGCACGGTACCTTATACAAATGACGAAGTATAACATTGAGACGTTTAGAAACTTCGGTAAAAATGATGCCACCAAAATTAGGTGGGTGAAATGCTCAGATATTCACCTAAAACCTAACATTACCGATACTTGCAAAGTCATGGTACGAATACAATTCTGTATAGAACGCATTAACGACCTAACACCGCAGTTGCAGCATCGTGCATCATGCCGCGGAAGGCACAGCGCGCTATCATTGATTCGACCTACATTCGCGGCTTTTCGGCCAAGAGCGGTGCAACGCGTAGACTAAACTTGTACTTTACGAGGCGCGTGTTATCAATGGAACTTCTGCAAAGCCTCTGGAAAGAAGCTTCTAGAATAAGCTGAGCTGGTTACTCGGAGATATTTTTTTCTATGGTAAGCACATCTGTTACATAGATATATGAAAGAGAGAGATTTGTAACGAAGCGAAATTGTAACGAAGCGAAATTGTAATGAGTCTCGGTGTCTCCGAGGTCGGGCCTTTGCCACGCTGTGATTGGCTAAAGCGCTACCATATGATGCGGCACTAGAGAGGAGGCTACGTCGATAAATTATTATCCACAGATATTTGATAAGGCCGGAATATTAAGAAAAACATTAAAATCGATCTATCATTTAATAAGAAATAAATACAGATTAAAATATCGCATTGGACGACGTACCAAATCTTTATAAACATTATGTTATCCGTCGCGCCCTTGTTAGTGCGAAAATACCGACCGTCCTAGAGCCCAACGGTCTGGCCAGGGACGACGGCAAGAGGCCTGACGGAATGACGCTGGTGCCCTGGAGCATGGGCCGGCCGCTAGTTTGGGTTTGGGACGCCACCTGCGTTGACACTCTGGCGCCGCGCCGTCCCATGTTTCGGTCACCGGCGTTGCTGCTGGCGCCGCGACATCATTAGCCGAAAGTCTCAAGCGCCGCAAATATGCTGCTTTAGGAACCAGCTACATATTTGCGGCGTTTGGTGTGGACACCTTGGGGCCATGGGGGCCAAGTGCACATGGACTTTTTAAAGATCTAGCGGCTCGCCTAAGAGAGACCTCAGGCGACCAGAGGGCTGGCCAGTACCTTGCACAGCGTTTAAGTATAGCTATACAACGGGGGAATGCGGCCAGCCTTCTGGGTACCTTGCCCACTGACGGCGATTTAGGCCAATTTTTTTTATTTATAGGTAGTTAAGTTAAGTCCTTATATTGTTTGTTTTCATTTTATGTCGTTTAATAATAAATTAGAAAACTTTTTTCTTACTTTCGTGTCGGATCTGGTTTGTAAATAATAAACTACAGAATGTCAATTATAAACATATATTTGAATATGAACAAAGCAATTTATTAACGACATTATCTTAATTGTGGCTGAGAATCACATGAACAAATAATTATTTAGACGGTTGTACCCTTAATAAATATAATGTTATCAGCCGTTTCCGTGATGGTCACATATTTAAATAAAACAATTTCAACCATTGACAACGGTTATTGTAAAAGGCTCAAAATAATATAATGCGCGATATAATCTATATATATTGTTTTACCTTTATGAAGATAAGATATTGATACAAAGGTCAAAATATGAAAGAAAAATTGAATATAATCAAATACATCAACAATTTATCGACCCTATTTGTCATCGGCACGGTCAGTCGTACCTCTAGTTCGCGGCCTGCTCGCACCGGCCGTACCAAGAAATGACAGTACGGTTGTGAATATCGCTAGCAATTGGATACATTGCACGGTCGCTTCCCAAATTGCAACTTGCTTGCTATTCTAAGCCGTCAATGTAAAACGCACATACAATTTGTTACTGAATAGTTCAACCAATTGGTACGCCCAAGTAAAATCATTATGACATTTATGTCAGCGGTTTGTTGTTATATATTATTTGTAAAAATACGTGGTTTTGTCAACTAATAACTAAAAAAATCAATACTTTCATGTGGTACGTGACTCAATAGTCCTTGAAATGTTTATTTACACTCCTATTTTTACAAGAAATAACGGCACAATTCGGCATTTTGCGGATATGTCCGAGCGATTTATGCGTCGCTGGACTAAAAGTAAATATGGCGAGGTATAAAAATGTCCACTTGCTTAAATTCGGGCGTATATAATTTTGACGAAGTATAAAAATGTTCACCTGTACATTAGACCAAATATAAACTTGTTGCGACACTAGACTAAAAGTAAATATGGCGATGTATAAAAATGTCCACTTACATACTATATGTATAATATTGACAAAGTATTAAAATGTCCACTTGTATATTAAACTAAATATAATTGCGACACTAAAAATAAATATGGCGATGTCATCATCATCATCATCAACAGCCCTACTAATTCCACTGTTGGAATTAAGCCTCCCCCAATTTTGGGGAGTATTTGCCATAATCTCCACGCTGCAGGCGGGTTGGCGATCGCAGTAGCCACAGGTATCACAATGTATCACAGGAGAACGCTACTGCCCGTATGCTATATGGCGATGTATCCTCAAAATATTACTTTATTTATTAAAAGAAATGTAAAATTTATTAAGGAATAATAGTCCAAACTAATATTGTAAATGCGAAAGTAACTCTGCCTGTCTGCTACCGCTTCACGTTAAAAGCTTTCTCAAGAAGGTCGTCCACCAGCAGTGAGCCAAGATTACATACTTTGTTTATCAAACCTCTTAATGACACTAACTGGCGAAATGCTGGTGTAATGAATGATTTGTCAAGTCTGTCATTGTATTTCATGGCGTGAGAAAATGAACAGAGATTTTGTAATCTCGAAAAATCAAAAGCAACGCCCTACTCTTCTTCATGATGGGTTTAGGTATAATTTCGGCAAAAAAAATATTATCAGTGATACCACGCTTTGGCGTTGTGTAAATAGAATTACATGTACAGCTTCAGTTACCACGAATGCATCTGATGAAATGATAACTCGCTGGAGCGAGCACACTTGCGAGAGGAGTAAGAAGAAAAACAAGGTGTTTCTAGCTCTACGCAAGTGTAAGGATGAAATATGCAAAGATTTTGCACCAATACAAGCCACATTTGAAAAATATATGGAACCTTTGCAACAAGAACGTGAGACGTACATAGATGAAATGCCTTTTTTCAAGCAAGTAAAAGACAGTCTCTACAAGGCAAGAAAGCGGCAACTGGGTTCCGAAAAATTAAATTACAAGAATGTAGCTGACGTCAAAGTTCCATTCTGTTTGGCAAGCAATTTTTTGGTTGCGGAAGATGGTCGCCGTGATAAAATTCTAATATTTTCGTCAACAACTGCCCGAGATTACTTAGATACATTTCACGAAGAAGAGTCATTTTTAGGTGATGGTACATTTAAGTTAAGCCCTGTTCCTTTTCGCCAGTTGTATACCGTGCACGTGGATTTAGGATCGAACGTCGACACAAACAACGTTGTCCCAATTGCGTATGGTCTATTACCAAATAAAAATCAGAATACGTACATCAGGTTTTTTAAATTACTGAAAGAAAAATTAAATTTGAATATTAAACAATATAAATGTGACTATGAACTGGCAGCAATAAATGCAGTGACAGAAGTATTTCCAGAGGCAGAAGTGTTTGGTTGCTTTTTTCATTTCCAAAAAGCGATAACTAACAACGCTAAGGAATTGGGATTGGACGAAGCAAGGGATGGTTGGACCATAATCCGAAGAACAGCAAATCTGCCGTTACTACCGGCCGAAATTATGTATGAGGGGTGGAGGTCAATTTTAGAACTAGCTCCACGCAGTGACGCTTTGACTGAATTCAAAAGATATTTTACAGATAATTGGCTACACAAATTTCCGACGGATGTCCTAAGTTGCTCGACTAATAAACACCGAACCACGAATATCCTGGAAGGCTGGCACAGGAGATTAAAATCCAAATTCATGAAAAAGCTGTCTGTGTTGGAATTTATATACAGACTCAAAAAAGAAGCGAATCATTTTGATTACATAATTAAAAACAGTCTGTTTTTTTCAACGAGAAAGAATCGACGGAACACGGACATTTTATTCGATAGGACGTATGAGATGTATTTAGTGAAACTAATCGAGGAAGATATGACACCGATAGAGCTTCTTGACAAAGTTATCGATTTCAAATTACGATACAACATGTTGGAACGCTACGAATAAACTTTTGAACTTATAATTTTGGCGGAGAAACAATGGATAAAATATTTTTATTTTAAGAGTAAGCAGAGCAATTTGGTTTAGTAGTTTTGTTAAAAATAATTAATAAATATATTTTCAAATGTTCTCAGTTCTTTTAATAATTTATAGATAATTGTCTGTTTAGAATTCAGTTGATCGCTTTCGTCCATATTTATTGAATCTTATTCGTTTTAATTTAAGAACTAGATGTTACGAGGGGAATTTTGTTTTCGTATATGTATTATAATCCTGGACCTGTGTAAAGAACGAAGTCATTTATATATTCCGACTTGATAAGACTTAGATATTTGTATACCTACTTTGAAAGTAGTCATTTTTATATTCCGACTTCGATAAGACTTAGACATTTGTATACATTGAAAGTAGTCATTTTTATATTCCGACTTGATAAGACTTAGACATTTGTAGACATTGAAAGTAGTCATTTTTATATTCCGACTTGTAACGACTTAAGCATTTTAAGGTATTAGCTTTCTAATACTCGGACCAATTTTTATTTTATATGTAGACATTTTTATACCTCGCCATATTTACTTTTAGTCCAGCGACGCATAAATCGTCCGAGCTCATCCTGCAGTCGCGGGTAAGTTGCGACTGGCTCATAGGGCGCGCATCTGTCACACTATAAAGGCCTATCGGCCATAACGCTGCGACATGTTCCATGCCACCGTTAGCTATCTATATTGATCTGTGATCTGTTACGACATTGTGGAAAGAATTATGGGTAGAAGTCTTGAACAAAATTATTTGTGATTGATTTGTGAATGTATAAAATATTGTAAAACGTGCATTTTCACATTTAGGGACACTCGATTAACGTGAGATTAAAAAACCTTAATTGCAGTCAGGTTTGACAATGCTCAGTGTAAAGGTGCGTTCAAACTAAAAGAGCATTCGCTGTTCTAACCTCCCACTCTACGAAATTCGATCGGTATACAAAACGTGATTGGTTGATTTCGTAGAACGGGCGCTAGAACAGCGAATGCTCTTTTAGTTTAAACGCACCTTAAGGTTCTGTAGTTGTTCAAAAACGTATAGGCCGATTATGTTAGAAATAGTTTTATTTCAAAGCCAATTCATGATTTTTTTCGTATTTTTTTAGACCCAGTAGTGATACACATTTTTTTTTAATTCTTGAGCGTTTATCTCCGAAAATATTGAAATACAAAAACCATCCCATTTTAGAAGTTGGCGAGGTACCCGAAAAAAGAAATCATTTTTTTTTCAGGTTATTCTACCAACTTTGTCGACTTGATTACTATGTAGGCAGACGGACATGGCGAAACTATAAGGGGATAGTTTAGAACGGAACCCTAAAAGGAAAACGAACGCTTACAGTTTTTTCAATAAATAAAGGCACGTCAACTGTATTAGCGAGCTTTGCCGCCAGACGCCTTTACTTTCCGAATCCGCCTACAATAATTCAAATACTATACGGAAATGGGTAAAACCCCGTATTAGTAGCTACGAAAGCCGAGCTCGACTCGAACTAGACTTGTTGACTCTCTCGCACTTATAAATTCGTACGTAAGTGTGACAGGGAGGCGACACGTGGTTCGCGGTAGGCACTCTAGTGTGATGAACATAGTATTGTAGTGTGAACGACCGGGGCCGCGTATTTTGGTCGGCGGGACCATTAGCCAATTTGTGTAACCAGTTTATGGATTCGACATTATACACACTAGTTATATTCTTTAGGCGGCATCCGTAACTTACCCCCTTATTATTAAACGGGCATTTTCACTTTTAGGGACACCCAATGAGGGTTTTCTGAAACGACTAGGACCCTGTCAGGTCCAAAAACTTGTCTATATTCGCAGAGCGCCTATAGTTTCGTTTTTAAATGTTTTGTATGAGTGAATTATATAAAAAATAAAAACACCTTCTAGTTAGGTTTTCTTTGGAGCTAGATAATTGTGTTTCTTAGCGGGACCTTACGGCTAAGTGACCTTAGGAAGTTAAGCTTGCTTATACCTGGTTTATAAAATTAACACCAAAACCTAGTTGGTGTTAATTTTATATTTTGGGTGTCCTTAAAACTGAAATAGCCCAAAAGTCTCCTAACTTCGCAAGCTGATAAGATAAGTGTCGTTTCGTAAATTTTTGTGACTTTATTAACACTGAATAGAGCCGAAAATTGGTAGACCACATTTTTGCTGACTGTACGTGTCCAGAGACGGAAGTTAACCTAAATCCGTATATTTCTCGTCCTACCCTAATTGACACCTCGTTGATCGCTCGACTTATAAATAGATTTAACCCCAATGGATTTTTTTCAAGTCTTCCATAAATAACTCGTACTAACTTCCTCTTCTAACTTAATTGCTATCCAATATTATTAATGCAGTTAAGGACTTTTACCTACAGTGGTAAATAATATGTATACACCATCTTGTAAGAATGGGAGAAGCGCAGAACGAGTTTAGGTAAAGGTTCATCATATCAGCCGAAAGACGTCCACTGCTGAATATGCCTCCCCAAAAGATTGCCACAATGTCCGGTCCTGTGCCACCCGCATCCAGCGGACTCCTGCGACCTTCACCACGTCATTTCACCAATAAGGGTTAGTCTTCCTTAGTTTTAGGATAGGGTTAAGATTAGTTTAAATTGTCCATTTTAATGTAATAATAATAATAATAATATTTTAGCCTATATAATGTCCCACTGCTGGGCACAGGCCTCCTCTATATATATATATATGAGAGGGATTGGGCTATAGTCCCCACGCTGGCCCAAAGCGGGTTGGGAACTTCACATACACCTTTGAATTTCTTCGCGGATGTATGCAGGTTTCCTCACGATGTTTTCCTTCACCGAAAGCTAATGGTAAATATCGTCTGATATTCCGTACATAAGTTTCAGAAAAACTCATTGGTACGAGCCAGGATTTGAACCCACGACCTCCGGATGCTCCTTTAAAAATTAAATATATTACCTACTATGAATACCCTTACAGTAATATTGAAATTAGTTCTGTAAAAAAAATGTTTTGAGTTTAAAGGTTTGAAAGACATACAAAGGGCTAATAGAATTGTGTACAGAAATAATTGGGACTCTGCGCGCCGCTATATTATTAGCCTTGAGTGTACGTACAGAGAATATTAACTCTCACAAATCGAACATACATAGATAATCAATCTCTAAACCAGCAGATCAGTGAAGGGTGTGGCGATTCCCTTTTCTAGTTGTAAAGACAAGCCTTAGTTTAACATTTAATGTAAGATTTATCTTCGGTGTGTAAAACTATGTATTTTTTACACGCTGTGATTGGTTTCATAGTTGTCTAAAGTGGAAAAGATCTACCGAATTTTCTCAGAAACTATAAATCAAAACGACAAGGTTGCGTGCTGCAACGCTCGTAACGTATCGGAAAGTGACAGAAAATCGAAAGCCAAAATGTCGTATCCCTCGCAAGTTTTATAATAGCATGCTACATTTTGCAATCGGTAAAATACTCTTAATAAACATTCTTTATCTCACCTGTTTTAAATCTAGCTATTCTCCCATTTTATTACTTTGAAGCAATCCATTGGTTGCACATTTTCGCACATAACCTAGTAAGCGTTTTTCGCGTAATCGATTAAACTGCACTTCTACTTTTAAATAATAAGTCACATTTTACACTCACTTCCAAATTGCGATTCAAAATAAAATAACGGAAATAGATTACGGCAGTAGTAAAATATAAAAAAAAGATTTTTTTGTTGTAAGTCTCCTAGGTCAAATAGTTTTTCGTGCACACCGTACAATACACTTGAAATGACAAACAATAACAAAGAAAGAACAATAGATAAGCTATGACGAGTTTTTCCACGTTATTTGTTTACAAAGTGCACGGACGATCGATGCCTGCAGACTAGGCTAGGCTAGGTCGGCCCAGGGCATCGGAAGTCCTGCATTTGCCATGCGCCATAGTTTCCGTGAATTTCTATATTTAGCGCGGGGTGTTTGCGAGTTTTGCGACCTCTGGGTGCAGTCGGGGTGGTTTTGACCTCGTAATGGTCGGGTGTTTTATGTTTTTTTTTATTGCAGTTGGGAAACAGGACTTTAGATTATTTTGAATAGTAACTTTTTCAAATATTAAGTAGACAGCTTGACATTTGTTTTATTTAGCCATTGTAGAATTTAATTGTCACCTTTCTAACGGGGCAGAAATTATAAGGCAACATAAAATAATAATAAGCAAATAAATAAGGACATTATGAAAATGATTACAAATCTAATTACATAAACTTTAAATTAGGTATATTGCTTTCGCGAAATGGCGTATCGAATGACAACTCACTATTACGAGGATCCTCAGACTCTGCTTTTTAGGTTAAATTCTCCAAAAGGACATACGCCGTCGCCTGCTATCGGGGCTGCCACGGTACCCGAAAATATGTGAACATGCATTAACGCCATGACAATAGAAGCATGCTGAGATATTTGTGAGCACACTGGCCATTCCAATATATCTGATAGCGACTGTATAAGAAGTATCAGAAAAATACTCTCGTCAAAATACCGTCGCTCAACCTCATCAATTCATGGGAATGTCACCTTTCTTTCACTCTGAATACGGGTGTTTTTCCATAAGTAAAGTGTTGCAGATACGAGGTTGAGGTAAGTAATGTAAGTGTAACGGCGATAAGGGCTAGCCTAGACATTGGCGTGGTAATCATGCATGGCAGCTACACATGCTAAAATTATAATAGCTCACGTTTTTAAATTGATGAAAGCACTTTTGGCGGTGCCGGTATTTTGCCGATCAAAGGTTTATCTATCAGCATCGTTGTATTATGTGCATTGATTGAACAGTGAATGTTTCACATTCGTTGTCAGACCGGAGGTCTACCGCGAACAACTATCTCTGGGATTAAATTCGCTTTGCTTGGGAGTGATAGAGATGTGCGAAATTTACGATTGTCGTTTTCCCGATAAGTCAGCATACAATAACGCATATCGAGTGGTTTTTGGCGAAACACGAATAAAATCTAGTTCTATTCCTTTTTTGTAATATTATATAAGTTGACACGTATTAATATGCATGAATTAAATGGTCTATTAATTTTATTTCTGTTTATCAGGCGAGGAGTCGGCGACTATCTTGGCTTCACATCAATAAATACAAGCAATTATTGTCAATAATGCTCATTAATGATTCATTATCATATCAACCGAAAGTTGTCCACCGGAGGTCAAAGGCCATACCTACTAACAAACTAAACTGTACCCTTGGAAATGTACTGAACTTTTTCATTGCTTTTCCTCTCGCATCATATTGTGCTCTATCACTCCAAAGAAGGCGTTATTAGAGTGACAGAGACAAATACTCGAAATTTGTGGATTTCGAAGTTCGCGGTAAGGTCGCTGGTTAAATGATTGGGTTGCCTTTCTCGTGACCATGTGATACCAATATATAATAATATATGTGATAATAGTAGCAATATTAGCGATCCTGCGGCGCTCAACCAAAGGGCGGAACCGGCATTCGTTGGTTTTTGAAGTTAGCGCCCTAGTAGTTAAACATACCCGATGGTCCCGTACTTAGTGGCATGCATAAAGGCATTTCTCCAACGTTTGACTTGGTTTCCTCCTACGCAGATATCGTTTGCTAAGCTGCCTGTACTATACTCTATATAGGATTGGAGAGAAGGAACTCGGGGAGGTCGACCTTAGAGACGTCCTGCGGTTCTGCATGAAAATTGGAAGGCCAGAGGGAAGTATTGGGGGAACTCTACCGGAACACTAACCTGCAGCTCCAGCTAAGGGAAATGGGGTGAATGAGCATATTGGATGCTCGACAGCCCCGCTCGAGTCCGGTCGAGCGTCCCTCCGTAACATAACATATGTAGGATTGGATGTTCTGAACATAAACTGATGCGTACCAGCCAGCAGCCAGGACAGAGGGTTGGTGGTAGGAGTCTTAGTGTAAGAGTGCGGCTCGACTGACGCGGAGCGGAGCTGTGGGAGCTCGGCCAATGAGACCGCATCACAGTGTTTCCAATTGGTCAATTTTGCACAGCTCCGCTCCGCTCCGCGTCAGTGGAGCCGCACCCTAAGGCATGAGTGGCGAGCGTCAAGCGGCGCGGCCAGCGGGGCTGGCAGCGGCGCGTCGGCCATCGAAGGGATTTGGACAGCGTGCAGTCAGGCCATGTGCATACGTTTGCATTTGTTTAACATGGACCCCCGCTCGAGCGTCTACTCAGGCCAGACTTACCTCAAACTGCGCGCTGAAAGTCTTAAACACGTCCTCCCAGAGGCTGCCCAACTGTGTGAGGACCTGCACGCTGTCCCCCACGATGGTTACTCCGTCATACCCTCTGGTAAACTTCTCCATCGTAAAAAAGGGGTTCTCACCTCAAACTGCGCGCTGAAAGTCTTGAACACGCCCTCCCAGAGGCTGCCAGACTGTGTGAGGACCTGCACGATGTCACCCACGTGGGAGGTGGCGGCGTGCATGAAGTGGGCGTTGTTGTACACGCCCTCGGCCACCACGCGACCTCGCGGCGACCTGCGGAAGAGTTCTGCGGTCAGATTTTGCTGCAATGGTATACGCAGATGAGAAAGTGACGGTGCGAAGTTTTTCTTCGTTTAGGTTTTAATTCGTGAACCTTAAAGTGCCTAGAATTTCAGGTATTGCCAATTGTGTTGGCAATGGTGCTCCTGCTCGATAGTTTGATATGACAGATTTAGGCATAACTAGCCAGCACTTCTGGCAGACTCAAAGCCCCTCTGGGGCTGAGGTTTTCCCGCTTTGGAAGTCATAGTTTTAGAGACGAATTAGGGTATCCCCAAATCCATCGACGCGGAATCGGCATTAGAGCGAAAAATCCGAAGCCGTGTCGGCAGAGCCGATACGCGCCGATTTACGTCTTTTTCACTCTTATACCGTCGACATAAAGGTTTTTCGGCCGGCTTAAGCTGATTCCGCGTCGATTGATTCGGGGAGATTCTTGAGCAAAAATGTCCATATATTTATAGTATATATGAAACTTAGAACTGATATTCCTGATTGCTAGGTCCAGATCCTATCAATAACAATAGTAGGCTAGTCAGCCTAAAATATATGGTTTACCACTTTCGACTTTAGTACCGTGGAATAGAGTAAACTTTACACTTACACAATCATGGCAGTGAGTTAAATCATACTGAGACAGGTTGCAGAGCATATATTATTTGCAAAGCAAGCCTGTCCCATCTAGATCACAGATGTCATATATACCATAGATCAAGCAAAAGTATCTACTTAGCGTGTCAAATGAACTCAGTAAAATCTACTGAGTTATCCGTCTTTAATCGCAGCTTGCAGGTTTCGGGCGTCAAATTTTGTAAGTTGAAGAAAACATTAATAATGCCTCCTTAAGTAATATTAATTGCAACAACACAAAAAAATATGAATACTCAAGGGCCTGAGACATATTTAAAATAACAACAAGTAACAACTTCAGTACAAAATCTGACACGCTCGGCCGCCATACAAATGAATGAACTTGTTTCTTCTATCCAAATCTAATTCTGTGATCCTAATATATGGACCAGGGAGTCAGTCCCAGCATTGTGCTCCCAACAAATGGGGTCCAATATGCCGCGCAACGCAAAAGTGCGTCATACCTTGACCCAATAGTCTTAAAACTTATACATATTCATCTAAAGTTCAAACAATGGTTTTCAGTATGGCGACATTACGGAACACTTCATACCTTATTCATTAGTGTTTAAGATACAAATTGTATTGCATGTAAGCGTTATGGTTAAGGGCCAATGCTAAAGTGGATATACTTGAGACATAAATAGTAAAGTTTTGTGTGAAGGCAATAATTTAGTTTTATCGCTTCTTCAAGTGTCAAGTGGACTTGAAATATGTTAAAAGATTGAAGTTTTTTCATGACACGATACAAGTTTACATGCAACAACGGTTTATAAGCGAGTAAGCGTTGGATATGAAACGAACCTGATATTTAATTTATATTGATGTGAATGACTTCACATCATCAGCCTATCTCAGTCCACTGCTGGACGTACGCCTCTCCTACTAACTATGCGTATACAGTATACACGCATTAGGAGGGAAATGCCCATAATCACCACGCTGGGCAAACGGATTGGCGATTGCAGTAATGTGTCCACTATGATGACGCTGCTGCCCGTCATCAATCAAATCAAAGAATGGTCAGTGACACTTCAATCCCTTAGTCGACTCTTACGACTCCCGCGGGAAGAGTTAACATTTATAATCGATGTTTAGTTTCGTCAATCTCCCGTTCCTGCTAGAAATATATCGAGGTATAATGATGACGCTGCCCAAAATCATATTTCTAGAAAAGAATTACAACTAAATCCCACTTCTTCACGTCTTTTATGGGAATAATAAAGAGAAATTAGCTTTATATGCTAGTTCTCTACCGCTACCACATACCTTGCAGCTGTTTGTCGCCAGTTCTCAGAAAAGCTATTATAGCCGACATTTATCGCGACCACTTAAATCTAGATTCGCTCGCTTATGCTACGCAATCTACTGCATAACTAGTTGAACAAGATAATTAATAAATACAAAATTCTATTATTATAATGACGTCGAAACAGTAGCGCCGGACGGTTGCAATACAATTTAGTTTTTGGGTAAATTGACATTTTCTTTACAATTGTTGCCATAGTCAAGAGTTCCTTCGGATAACCGAAATTAAACCATGGTTTTATAATATTAAAACATTATTTTTTAGTACAGATGGTGCCTTTTTTAGGCTCTAATGCGAGAAGTTGCTCATTTTACGTCAGGTCCAACACTTCGGAGGGCCATCTGTACTAAAAAACGTCTTACGCACAAGGCCGAATAAATAAAAACTTATCTCCCGTGGGACAACGGGATGGGACAGAATTACAGAGACAAATAAACAAATATGTAATGTTTATTCAATTTAGACACGCACTTATGAAAGTCCGCATTATAAATGTATAATGTATAATATAAGCTACCGGTAAAGGTAATATATTTTCCGGCAAAAACAAGGTGGGGCTTATTTTTCACCAAATATTATGATTTACCCAAATGCCCCAAGGCGAATGCCAATAAGAGACATTTTATGTTTTATCACAAACATAGTCAAATGTCATGCCATAATTAGTCAACTAATTTCTTAGTGGTTCGATTCTAAAAGCACTATTATCTAACGATTGTATAAATCCCTATTTCGTTCTTGGCGCCCCGCCCGTTACAGTAACTGTAATTATGACCTGTACTTAATAAGAGTACAAAGAGAGCATTAGCCTACATGCCCAGCGCAGTTTGAAATGAATTAATTTCCATTCAGAGAGAAATCTTAATGAAGTGTAATAGATGCACCCCGTATCCTGGTATGTTACTATATTAGCCATCGCCAGATACAATCTGAGCGGCGAAGCAAGGGGCTCATATACGTAGGATGCCCTGAAAATTTCGGGAATTTAATACTTAGGAACGTATATTTGACATGTGTTATACCTCTTTCTTACAAGCATAGTCTCATTATTCGAAAACACTGGCCACTTAGAAAAAAAAAAACAATGTCCGATTTTCAATTGTTTTTTAAAGTCGTTGAGTCGCTGGTGAAAATGGAGCTGTCCCGCGAAAGTTTTAGAGCAATGATTTATTATGACTTTAAAAGTGGATTAACACAACAACAATGTGGAGACCGATTAACTATTGCTTTTAGTAGTGAAGCACCTTCAAAGACGACCACATACAGGTGGTATTCGGAATTCCAACGTGGCCGTGTGTCTCTTGCGGATGACGTACGTGAGGGTCGACCGAAAACGGCCGTTACCGATCAAAACATCGACGTTGTTCGCCAACTGATAAAGGAAGATAGGCATGTTACATATCGGGAGATTCAGGAGACTTTAGGCATTAGAATGAGTCAGGTACAAGTTATTTTACAACAAGAGTTGGGCGTGCGGAAGTTATTTTCCCGGTGGATTCCTCACTTGTTATCTGACGACCAGAAAACGGTACGTGTCAATTGGTGCCGCAAAACTTTAAAAAGATTTAATGGAGGAAGCTCAAATGCCGTTTTTAGTATTGTGTCAGGTGACGAATCATGGATTTACGCATATGAGCCTGAATCGAAAAACCAATCTCGAGTTTGGGTTTACGAAGACGAACCGAAGCCGACAAAAGTTGTTCGTTCTCGCAGCACGATCAAAAAAATGGTAGCCACGTTTGTCTCCAAATCGGGTCACGTGGCGACTATCGCTCTTGAAGATCGAAGAACTGTCAATGCCGATTGGTATATAGGCGTTTGTTTACCGATTGTTTTTGCTGAACTGCGAAAAACTAACCCTAACCGCCGTATTATACTACACCATGATAATGCCAGCCCTCACACCGCTCAGAAAACAGACGACTATCTGAAGGGCGAAAACGTCGAATTACTGGACCATCCTCCGTACAGCCCCGACCTAAGTCCCAACGATTTTTTTACTTTCCCGAAAATAAAGAATCGGTTGCGTGGTCAGCGTTTTCAGACCGCGGAAGAAGCAGTCGACGCTTATAAAATGGCCATTTTTTCAACCCCCACTTCAGACTTCAATAACTGTTTTAAAAACTGGTTTCAGAGAATGAAAAAGTGTATTAAACACAAAGGAGAATACTTTGAAAAACAATAAAAGTACTTTTATTTCATTAAAATGCGTATTTTTTCCGATTCCCGAAACTTTCAGGGCAACCTACGTACCTAGACGCATGTCATCACCTTTTTTAACCGACTCCAAAAAAAGCAGGAGGTTCTCAATACGACTGTTTTTTTTTGTTGTATGAAACATACATACCCGATATCTCAGAGAATCGTGGACAGATTTTAAATTTTTCTTTTGTGATCGAACGTGTAACCCCGAGATGGTCGATTCTTTGAAATTTCTTGGGCTTATCGATTAATACTCATAATTTTAAAAAGTTTAAATAAATATAAGTAAACAGGTGTCTCATTCGAGTTGTGTATAAATGTAATATCCAAAACAGCATTACCATTAATAGGTACCTACACCGTAATAATTAATAAAACATAAACAAATATATGCTAATAAAAAAAGTGAATTAGTTCCATAATTTTGATTAAACTGTATTATAATAATGCCCATTACTGCTATAAATAATGATATATCCCTACAACAACCAGTAGTTAACGGCTCCATAAAATATGACGAAAATAATAATTAACCATGACGTCATTTTGTGTCCATAAATAGTCTATCATTATAGACATTACAGTCGTGTTCATAAAACGTGATATTACATGCATAATGGTATAGTGAAGCTATTTTTTCAAGATAGCCACGGTTAGTAATTAGAGTAATGATAATGATAGATTACCGCTGACAGTTTTACATCTGGTACAGTAAACTGATTTTTTAAACAGACATATAGCAGGAGATGGTCACATGCAGCACAGCCGCTCCGTCGACGCAGGCTTGGAGGTCGGTGCAGACACTGCAGACAAAACGCGCATCTGCTAGCTCCGCCCTAGCACACCAATATAGCCAAAGGGTCATTGAACTGGGGATGAGGACCACTAACTCTTTGGTGTCCCATTGAGTCTGCAGCTCGGCTGCCCGCTGGAGTGACGCAGTAGAATGCTCATAGCGATCCTGCGTCACCCCGTCAAAAGCGGAGATGGCACTCTTTGGGTTTTTAGACGGTACAGGAGGCAATGCTCCGTAGTCCGTCATACCTGTCTCACGACAGGATGCGTAAAAGCATTTTCCCAAAATAAAAAAGGCAAGATGTTCACTAATAACTCAACGCTGAAAAACAGAAATATTTAATGAAATGACATAATGTTCATCTTCGGAATATGGTTTTATAACTTTAGTAAAGCTCTACCTTTCCTATGATTACAGCATACAAGAATCAATTATCTTTCCTTGTTATTCTGCCACGTCACCCAGGAGACAGAAGTAGCATAGTTTGCTAGAAGAAATTATTCAGCACGCTCTACTGACATGATTAGTGGGTGATCCACATAGAAAAGCCACGTATCTGTCATAAAATCAAAGATATGCAAGGTTTAATGCTATAAAACTGTGATTTTAAAAGTGACCCAAGAGAATATAACCATAGCAACGAGAAAACAAAAGTCATTGAACTACAAACTTTTTTGCGGACTGTTTAATTGCACTAAATCAACAAAGGTGTAGTATCTGTACGGCGCACATACAACATTTCGTAATACAGCATTATCGTCTACTTAGTAAGTAGTTCGAGGAAGCCATGTTCCACTATCGGCTGTAATAGTAAACAAATAAATGGGGTAAATATAAAGATACAAGTTAAAGGCCTGTGAAAAACCACAACAGAATTCGATGTTTGGGATTACCCGTGCATAGTTGTTTGTCTGCCTACGATATGAATCATAATAAATCATGTTAGGGAGGATGCATCGATTGTAGAAGCAACACAAAGCACAGCTTAGCTTCACATCATCTGCCTCTCTCAGTCCACTGCTGGACGTAGGCCGCTCCTATTAACTATGCGTATAGACGCATAAAGGTGCGTTCAAACTAAAAGAGCATTCGCTGTTCTAACCTCCCACTCTACGAAATTCGATCGGTACACAAAACGTGATTGGTTGATTTCGTAGTTCGGGCGCTAGAACAGCGAATGCTCTTTTGGTTTAAACGCACCTTTAGGAGATGCCCATAATCGCCACGCTGGGCAAGCGGATAGGCGAACGCAGTAAAATGACCACTATAATGACCCTGCTGCCCATCATCTTCATCAATCTTAAATTGACGGAATCCGGCAAACTTCATACGACTTTAACTTCAAATTGGGTCAGAAATCCGCTGTTAAAATTTTTCCCTTTCCTTATGGGCAATTTGGCACACTATGTTTTAGGTTTGTCCTCAAATAGACTATAAAAACCTATACCTATAGATAGACACGTCACTGATACTAAGCTAATCGTGTTTTGTTTATGAGCCATGCCATAACTAGTAGCTGACTTTTATTGTGTACTCGTTAAATGTAGTTAGCTTTATAGCTCATGGATATTGAGTGCTTCAGTAACACTTTTATACAAGATTTCTATTGAATATTAACATAATAAATAAAGTTTAGTTTAGTTTAGTTTATTTATTCTCAATATACAAGTTTCGTATAAGTAGGTATGTAGTACATTTTGCTTATATTACTAGTCATATATTGAACGTTCAATAATAATTAATAATTGTATTACTTACTAATTAGTAAAAAAATATAAACAATCAAATTATAGCACAATAATATACAATCAAATTAAATACAATAAAAATTAAAATCTGGTACTAGGGGTACCTATCAATAAGTTATAATATAACAAATAAAAAATAATAAAATGTCAATCTTAATTCTAACAAATGTGTATAAATATGATTTACAAAGGTACTAAAATGTCAATTATTATTTATTTCATTATGTTGATAAAGTCATTGACTGAGTAAAATGGCTTTTCCAATAAGTGGTTTTTTAGCTTGCGCCTGAATGTTTCTTCACAGCATTCACTCTTTATATTGTCAGGTAGGTGTTCGTAGTAGGTCGGCCCTATTACTCGTGGATTCTTGGCGTGAAGTACTGTGCGTCGCGGTACTGTCCTCAATTTACCAGAACTACGAAGGGTCTTTCCTACAACCTCCACTCGCTTGAACTCTGACAGGTTTCTTCTTACGTACATAATGACTTCATAAATGTAGTGCGAGTAGTGCGTCATTATCCTGTGTTCGACAAACAGCGCTTTGCAGGATTGCCTTTGGTTTAGGCCAAACATTACGCGCAATGCTCGCTTCTGCATAAGCATGACCCTACCAGCATCGGTCGAGTTGCCCCACAGGACCACGCCATATGTCATGAGCGAGTGGAAGTTGGAGAAATACACCTGCCTCAATGCTTCATGGGACACCAGTGGTTTAAGTTTGCGTAGTGCAAACACCGCTCCACCCAGCCTGTTACACAAAGAATCCACGTGTGGTTTCCAGCTTAAGGTTGAGTCCAACGTGAAGCCTAGAAATGTACTCTCTTCGCTCATAGGAATGGGAGATTGGATGTTGACGCTTTTGACACGTCTGCCGGAGAACTGCATGACGTTCGATTTGGCTACATTTAGTATCAGTCCGTTTGCCGAGAACCAACATTTGAGTTGCTCGCATGCAGTAGTAATTTTTTCCTGAAGCTGAGTGTACGTATTGGCTTTTACAACTACCGTCGTGTCATCGGCAAACAGGATGATCTCTCCCTCAGTTATAGCAGATGGTAAATCGTTAATGAATGCTAAGAAAAGAGTATTTCCCAATGCCGAGCCTTGAGGAATTCCAATCGCCACACTGCCAGCTTTGGATCTCAGTTTTTTCCCTTTAGACGCGACCTCCACTGTCGGTGTTCGGTTTGACAGAAAAGATTTTAATAAGTCACCACTACGGCCTTGCAAGCCATATTTATGAAGCTTTTTTATTAAAATATCGTGACGTATGACGTCAAACGCTTTCGACAGATCACAGAAAATGGCAGCTGTTTTATTCTTTTCATCAATGCTAGTGGTGATGCTATTTACCAAATGAAATGCCGCCGTGGTAGTGGATCTGGCTGTGGCGGGAGTAAGAATACCTTCGTTATCACTCCCAACTCTTCTCGCGGTTTTCGTAAGAGTCGACTACGGAATTGAAGTGTCACTGTCTTTGATAGAAGATCGATGATGGGCAGCAGCGTCAACATAGTGGACAGGACACATTACTGCGATCTCCAATCCGCTTGCCCAGCGTGGTGTAATATTATGGGCATTTACGTCAGACTCCGAAACCTAGTTGGTAGTCCCCTGTCTATGAAGCTGGAGGTTCCGGGTTCGAAACCCGGCGAGTGCATTATTTGTGTATTTATTTATCACAAATATTTGTTCCTTGGTCATGGCAGTTAATGTATTTAAGTTTTTAGTATCTATTATTTATATCGTCGCTTGGTACCCACATCAGAAGCCTTAATAGAGCTTACAGTAGGTCGATTTGTGTAAGATGTCCCAATAATATATTTAGAAAAGAATATGTATTTTACAAATAAACTAAAATGTGTTAGCTTTTAGTAAAACGTCCCACTTTGTCGCTTATCATAAAGACGAGATTTCCTTGTATCTGCATATGAATAAACTGACACAGCGGCTTTATGGTAAACGACAAAGTGGGAAGTTTTACTAAACTCACTCACAAATAAATTGTAACTATGGTCGTGCCTCCGTCGACCTTACTGTAAACGACAGTCACTTTAAAGTCCAGAAACCAACAACGATAATGCTAACATGAGCATGACACACGCTATTTTTCCTATTACCCTATTAGCTAAGCATCCGCGGACAGATAGAGGGATAAGCGGTGACTCACGCCAGTTTGATTAGGAATACCTGGCCACGTATTCTTTAGCTAAGATAATATGAAGTGGTGACACGTAAGTACTTGATGCTAGGTAGGGCCGGATTTAGAGGTTGAGAGACTTCGGGGCAACAAAGGAGTGGAGGCCCTCTAGCTCCCAATTATTTACCAAATAAAGTAACTTTTTTTCAGTAAAGTTTTTCAATAAATATTTTTTGTAGAAACAAGTAGGATAGATTATTTTATTATTTAACAAACATATAAATATAATCGGCAACGAGAATTATCTTCCCTACGCTTCTTTCGTGGAGGCCCCGAGGCTGTAGCTGTAGCCCCGATTGCCCCCCCCCCCCCCCCCCCCCCTCCTAATTCCGGCCCTGATGCTAGGAGTGATAAGTCTATTTGAATTTAAAAAGGCATAAAGGCTGAGCCATATCGGATACGTTTTCGGCACGTGCACGAGTGCGTGGCGTGCGCGTTGTAGCGTAGGAAATGTCATAGTAGATGGCACACCGCTTGCTGGTCACTGCACGCCACGCAAGAAGTGTACCATCTAATATGACATTTCGTACGCTACAATAGGCACGCCATACACATGCGCACGTTCTTGAAACGCACCCGGTATGGCTTGGCCTTTTTATATGGAATTTAGTGTTAATATGCATAAAAATGATATTGTCAAAATATAAATATATTATACTAATAAGGATTTAGGAGTAATTTTTATTATTATTACTATTTTTTTTTTTACATTTTGTACGCCAAAAGGCACATCATAGCTGTAAGTACTAATTAATAATTATTGTTGTTACCTTACCTTAACCGTTTGACAAAAATAAATGAAGTTGAATTTTAATAATCGACTCTATTCTGAGGTTTTAAGTCTCGTATCACCTTATCCACAATTCTAAATTCCGCGTATTACTCATTTTAATAGGTATCAATATCAAAACATAAAACGATTAAGAAGTCACACGGTCACGGAAAACCCCTCATCACATATTATAGATATTTTCTCCCTCTCGCTTTCTCGTGAAGTGAATGCCAAGGCCACATTTATGATTCCCGGAATTCCAAGACACCAATAAATTTTGCATTTATGAATTAAACATACTAATAAAATTACGGTCCATCGAGCATATCAGACGACGCTTTGCAGATTTAAATTGAGGTTTCTATCAGATATATGGGAGCGGCCAGCGGTAAAATGGGTAAAATGCACGGCTGCTAAGCAGGGGTCGTGAGTTCGATCCCCGACTCGTAACAAAGACTTTTCAAAAACTTATTTACGAAATATCATTTGATATTCACAAGTGCTTTGCGTTGACGGAAAACATCGTGAGGAAACCTGCATGCACCTGCGAAGAAATTCAAGGGTGTATGTGAAGTCCCCAACAAGAACACGCAAAATAGACACGTTTGATGTCGAGTTGCGGAAAAATGGCTAGAATACAACAACAACATGGGAGCGGCCAGGATTTTTTTTTTTAATTAATTTATTAATTAAGGTTTGCCAACAGGTGCAATATTATAGCTAATACACTTTACACTTGGATACAGGGATTATTTTGGAATATTCACCCAATTATAGGCAAACACAACTTACATATACACTCGGGTGCAGAAAAATCGGACCACCACGGGATTATTATCATTTCCACTATTTCTGTGAAAACTCTAAGCGAAACCGCAACTTTTTATATACCATCTGAAAGCTACAATTTTCCTTTATGTATTCATGTGCTTTTCAAAAGATTGCACCCAATACTTTCAGATTTTCAGAGCTTAGAACGTTGCCGCCCTAAAAATGCGTACTGGAGTAAAACTCATGCCTAATGGGAAAACTGTAAATGTAATGAAATTTAAGAAAAATTAAAACAATTTTCATTTTTTTAATATCGTGTATTGCCTCCTCTAGCGTAAGGCTGTCATGCGGTTTTTCATAGACCTTATCAATTTTTTCACTGTGTCTTGAGGGATACCCGCCCATTCTTCTTCTATCGCATGTCGTAGCTCCACTAAGGTTTCAGGAGCGGGATTTCTGCTTCGAATTCTTCTTTTCAGCTCGTCCCAGAGGTGCTCAATGGGGTTCAGGTCCGGACTTCGAGCTGGCCACTCCATAACGTTGATCCCGATGATCCTCCAGGTACTCCTCAGTTATCCGGGCTGTATGTGGCCGAGCGTTGTCTTGCATAAGGATGAACTCATCGCCGATATAACCCGCAAATGGGACAACATGATCAGCCAGGAGTTCCTCGATGTACCGGCGAGCAGTCAAGCCACCCGAATTTGGCCTTGTACCGGGCCCCGTGATGAACACGATGTCCGTCTTCGCTTCAAGTGAAATGCCAGCCCAGACCATTATCGAGCCGCCTCCATAGGCAACACGTTCATCGATGCAGCATTGTGAAAACCGCTCTCCAGGTCTTCGGTAGACTCGTGTTCGTCCGTCATTGCCGAACAAAGTTATTCTGCACTCGTCGGAAAAAAGTACGGGTTTCCATTGCCGAAGGGTCCAATTTTCATGTCCACAAGCGAAAACACGTCGTGCAGTTCGGTGGTCTGCAGTGAGTTTTGGGCCATTTGCAGGTCTGTGGGATGTCAAATCCTTCTCTTGCAGTCGTCTTCTAACAGTCCATCGGCTGACGAGCACATTCCGCGTCTCTTGAAGCTTCTGCTGAAGCTGAACAGCATTCAATCGACGATTTCGTAGCGAGGAAACAGCAATAAAACGGTCATCTCTCTCCGAAGTTTTGCGTGTTCTGCCTGATCCGGGTCTTCTGATGAGGGTGTGATCATTACGAAATCTCTGGAACACACGTTGCACTGCTGACTTAGACAGGTTCAGTTGGCGAGCCACTTCACGCTGACTAAGCCCTGTTTGCAACAGGGCAACTGCTTGGGCGGCTTCAGCTACGGTAGTATCCATTTTTCTTCAGTTTTTTCAGGTTCAATCGATGAGAGCAGTGTTCAGGAAGGAAGACGTATCAAGCACGAATGATGCATAAATAATGATAATTAATGGTTTTATACCTAATGCACGTGGTCATTTAGTGCATGTGTAAACGCGACAGTTGGGGCGGGGGTAATTTCCCCGCCCACATTTCACACAATATCCACCCCCACCCCAGATTTTGCATGTAATTTGATAGGCCAGAAAATAATCTACCACGTGGTATTTAAACTGTCACGGTGGAGCTTACCATTTTTACGAAATTTGAAAAAATGTTTAAAATGCCGTGGCGGTCCGATTTTTCTGCACCCGAGTGTATTACTCGCATTACATTTTGATAACCTATAGGTAGACTAATGATGTGCAAATTGCGGAAACTTTCAAAAGTGTAGGAAAATTTCCATCGAAACTTTCGAGAACATTTCAAAACCTGGAAACTTAAAAATTATTTTTAAACAGCTAATAACAAGGACGCGTTTCATGGAAATTTATATTTTCAACTATCAAATACATGATATAATGTACAATCAAAAATTGTATGTCTTTCAATAAAGAACATGTTTGATAAATTTCTTGAATTTCCGAAATTTTCATAGTAAATTTCTATGGAAATTTATATGTACAGTTATTAAAGGAGTATTGCGAGAACTAGAAAGTATGTTATAAATTATAAAACCAAAAATAAACACCAACAGACTTGAACGTCAACAAAAACATTGTGGACACCACTTCCTTACCTACTTCTTAAATTAAACGAACAAAAGCTATGTTGAGGATTTAGGTTTAAGACTCTAGCGAGCTAGTACGTAATCGAATTTTCACAATTAATATTCTATCAGCAATTTTTCCTAGTTTTGTTTCTGGAAAAAAGGTATTCCACCATGTCGCTAGCTCCATTTTCTCAGCAGATTCGTATAAAAATGACTTAGACCAAATCCCACAGTTGTGTTTATAATTTGTCACTGTATCACTGCTTCGGTAATCTTGTTTTAGGGTTCCGTAGTAAACTAGGAACCCTTATAGTTTCGCCATGTCCGACTGTCCAAGGTCCGCCTGTCTGTCCGCAGCATAGGCTCATTGGCTGTTAGTAGTACTAGATATTTGAATATTGGTACAGGTTTGCCTCGTAATCATGCCGACAAAGTGGTACAATAAAATATTTAAAAAATCAGGTACCTCCCCTACACGTAAAGTGGGAATGATTTTTTTATTTTACTGTGTTCCTATAGTCGTTGAATAGGTCTTTCAAAAAGAATAAGGGTCTCAAGAGAAAGTATTTTTCTAAAGTCAATATTTTCGCAGATATCCTCTCCAGATCCGAAACAAAAAAAATCGTGAATTTTCAAATATGGAAAACATCATGAATATTGAGGTTAAAGAATACTTTAAAATAGAACTATTTCGAACATGTTTTTGAATAACTACGAAACCCTACACAGAGTATGGCTCCACATACTCTTGGCCGGTTTTTTCTCTTCACAAATTGAACCTCTATTCGCAGTGTAATTGAATATTATTATAGTACGAGTATAAGCAGTATATTCATCTATTTTTACTACAAAAATAATGTAAAGATTTATGGAAATGAAATTTTCCGCGAAATATTTCGGAATAATTTCCGCGGAAATTATTGAAATTTATGAATTTTATCAAGTCTTGGCCAAACCTATAAAAACCGGTTGTTATCAAAACCGGTGTTGTATAGTATGACTGTACTCGTTACTCACTCTAATATTTCTGTGCGTGGATAGGATTTCATTTTCATAAATTTCCATTGTTTCAAGGTCTGGAGAATGTTTCGGAAATTTTCACGAAAATTTCACTTGAGAACATTTCGCAACATAGGAAAGTTTCCATAGGCACATCATTAAGGTAGACTATACTTACTGTAGTTATAATTTTAAGCATGTATGACACAGAGAAGCAAAAAAAATACAAAAAAAGAAAACAGGAAAAGTAAAAAGTCTAGGTGACAAAAAGTATGTTCACAATTATCTGAGCAGGCCTCTATTGTCAAGGCGTTAGAGTGCATGGTTAGATATTTTTGAGTACCGTGGCCGCTTCGATATATTTGACATTTACAAAGAATGTAATATTGTAAACAAAGGTTTCTAGAGAACAATTAAGTATGTACTGTGTACAGATGTTTAAGGCTCCATTGTACAGTCGGCATCATAAACCGGTGTACAATACCAGGTATTTATACCGTAACCGTAACGCATTTACGGTACGGTCGCGTTCCCATGCTTATGGCATTTTCGCTACTTTTATTGACTCCAGATGTTTTTGGCAAGGATATCGATATAAATAATAAATAGGTATCTTTGGGGACATCTTGCATAAATCGACCGGTAAGCTCAATTAAGGCTTGTGATGTGGGTACCAGGCGACGATATAAATATAGACACATAGATACTTAAATACTTATAATTACAGTCATGACCAAGTAACAAATATGTGACATAAATAAATAAATAATGCCCTCGCCGGGATCCGAACCCGGAACCTCCAGCTTCGTAGCCAGGGTCACTACCAACTAGCCTACAGAGGCTGTCAAATAAGGTTTAATAAATAATAATATAAAATTGCACGATATTATTTTATCACAACAAAAAATCGAAATAAGCGAAAATTTGTACACTCTGCGAGGAAGATGGTCATACAGGAAAAAATATATATTTCTGGATGAGATGGGTGTATATGTAAAGCTTTGGTTGACAACAATAGACAAGATACGAAACTACAATAATTGCACACAATTGTGTATTTTCCATTAGGTATTTCAGTTTTGAACACCATTCCTGCTAGGGGGTAAAAAAGCTGGTTTTCATGGCCACGTTTGTCTTACTTTCAATATTACTTCAGTAAAGTTTGCAGTTCATTTTGAATGAATATTATGTTATGTACTTGAATAACAAAAAAAGTCTCAAAAGAATTCCTCCAAGTTTTAATTTTCTTATTGACTGCTATTTTTTGACTGCTGCTATTATTTTACACACAACTGTACACGTACAAGTACAAGTACGTACACATACAAGTTCATAAAGGCAGTTTAACAGTGTGTCTGAGTCAGCTGTCTCTAAATCAAAGACTGCCTGCTATTAATGTATGCACAATTGCACATTGCACGTGCATATTTACTAGGATAGGAATGCTGGAGGTATAATCTAAAATAATAGTTCTAGGAAAAGATCAGTTTTACTTTTCAGATTTTTACGTATCAGCTTTGTTGGGTTTTAATCTAAATGATAGGTTAAATTTGTTATCTAAATTTAAAAACTGATTCCAACCGGTTTATCCAAGAACCCATCATCAGACCCCGACTTGGTGCCATCGGGATCAAGCCAAGACAATACCCACGTTCGAAAAAAAAAAAATTGATCATCTATTAACGGTTTTCTGAGATATCGATTAACGGTTTTCTGAAATGACGTTCACCAGTGCGGCAGCACTGAGGCGTCAGGTCCAGAAACTTGTCTAAATTCTCAGAGCGCCTAGTTTCGTGTTTCAATGTTTTGTACGAGTTAATAAAATTACATAAAATAATTTAAATAACTTTTAGTTAGTTTTTCTTTGGAGCTAGATAATTGTGTTTCTTAGCGGGACCTTACGACTAAGTGGCGCCAACTAGTAGTGGCATACGTTTTCGAGAAAACCCTCATTGAGAGCCAACTTCTACTTTGAAGGCGGTTAAAATATTCAAATGCAGGTAAACCATGATCACCAAAACATAGTAACTTTATACAGGGAATATTTTTATAGGGAACAGTGTTCTCAAACTTCACTGGTCAAACTTTTGCTGGTGGTAGAACCTCGTGCAGGGTCCGCCCGGGTAGCTATCACCGTCTTACCCGTAACTTCCCGCTAAATAGCAGTTTTTGCACTGCTGTGTTTCGGTTTGGGGGTAAGATAGCCGGTGTAATTGTAATTACTGGCATAGAGGAAATCCGTTTAAGTCCTCAGGGTAGGTAGCGCATAGGCGATTTTTTGGTCACTATGTCCTGTCCATGGGCCTCAGTTCCCGCTTTCCATCAAGTGGGCTGAGAGCTCAGTGGTAGTAAACTAATATATTCGTCACATAAAAAAACAAGGGAAATGCTACATAAAAGGCAATCAATCACCAATGTCAGGATATTGACTCGTGTCCAAAAATAATCAACACCATCATTGGCAATATACGATGGTTCAATCAAGCCGCTATCAATATCAATAATGCAAGTTCATTGACCTTGAGAGCAACGCATCTTATTTGTCTCATAAGTTGGACATGTATGAAGTGTATAGCCCAAGGCACACCGGATGCGTGTGCGTGACGTGCGCGTTGTAGCGTACATAAATATCATATTAGAAGGCACACCGCTTGCGTGGGGTGTAGCATTTAAAATGTCGGAAAAAAACAAATGTTTTTTCGGATATGTATGAAAATTTCGTTATTTTTTTGGGGTTTTTACAGAATCATTGTCACTGTCACTCTTTCCATCTATTTCAATTGACTTTTCTTCGGAGACATCGCTTTCTTCTGGTATATCTTAAAATTAGACCTAATTTACATTGATTTACAGTTGAAAATTAAAGTGGAAACTATCATTGATTTGAAAAAATACGTAATAAAATGGAATTCAAGCCGGAAATTTTCAACGCAGGTAGCGTGCACATTGGATGGGAGTGACGTGCAAGCGGTAGGCTATCTACTAGGGCTCTCGGTCGTGTCCGGGTTTCGTGTACCCGTTTCTTTGCTGCCGAGAAACGGGTTTCTTACCCGTTGGAAACGTTTAATTAGGAACCGTGTAATTAAGACACGGATACCCGAGTACCTGTGTCTGATCCGCCCTCAATGTGTAGTGGCAGTGGCAATCTAAAATATAGGTACGATTTTATATTTGAACAAAGTATTGAACCGCATTTAACCTGCAACAAAGAAAATTTCTAGCTGCGTAATTCGTAAAAAACTGCGAATTTTTCGGTAGGTATTTTTTTGTTTCAGACTTTTTACTAATAAAAACATAGGTTTTTCGAATATTCAATTGTAATGGATCCGCAAGACTCAAGCTTGGAAAAGTTTCTAAGTATATCCGCGGACCCGCGCTTGGAAACGTTTCTAAGTTGGAAACGTTTCTTGGCGTTTCGTGTCGTTCGGGTTCTTAGTACCGCCGGTGCTAAGGATTCGTGTACACGTGTCTGCGGGTAACACGGATACCGGTAGCCCTACTATCTACTATGACATTTCTGACGCTACAACGCCACGTGCACGTGATGCACAGTGCACACGTATCTTTTGCACAAAAAATAATTATTAAGTATCGAAATATTGCATCAAGTGCTTAAAAGAAATCGCAGTGAAGACCAAAAAAATGTCAACGAAGGACGTACTTAAATGTGAACTCTTGTGCAATGCAAGCAAACGTCCCAAATGATAGATGGGAGGCAGCCGTGTTATCAGGCTGATGTTTATCGCGCTGATAACGGGGGCACACAAACAGGTCCGCTGCGTTGGGAATAGGGACGTATATAAATGTCACGTGCACACTTGTGCAGGCAATATAGATGCATTCCACGAAACAGTCCACCGATAACCCGTTCAAACGTAGTTTTTCTCAAAATTGTGGGTCGAAGTTCTCTTTCGTGACCACAGGAGTCAAAGATTGCTCCAAAATATATATAATTCCACACCTTCTCTGCTTTGCCTTAAGGTTGACTGGTAGAGAATGCCCTTGGCATTAAGTTCGCCTTTTGTACTTTAAGATTTTCTTTTGAGCAATAAAGTTTAAATAGATAAATAAATAATAGCTCGGAAGAAAACTAACTATCGGAATATACACGCATTTATACGGGACAGCCCATGGAATGCTCCTACAGTCGATGAGTTAAGGTGGATTTAGACCAAACGAGCGAATGCCCATTCTATCCCCACTCTACAAAATTCGTTCGCTACACAAAACGTAATTAGTCGAAATTCGTTGATTTCGTACAAATACAAAATACAAAAATACAAAATAATTTATTGCATGAAAGTGAGTAATTACAAAGGTAACATATTTATTATAAGATCGTCACAATCAGCCATTGTATGGCGTACAATATTTAGAATACGTAGAGTGGGGAATGAGCATTCGCTCGTTTGTTGTAAATCCACCTTTACCTGACGGCCTCTGGGATACGAACCCCCTTATTCATAAACGTCTCCAAGCCGCTAAATATTGTTTGTCCCTTTAGGTCTTAACATAATGTCTATAAGACCGAAAGGGACAAAAATAATACTTAGCCGCTTAAGATGGAGATGTTAATGAATAGGGGGTAACACTTCTATGAGAAAATTTTGGTACAGAACTCTACAAAATGTAGTACTTTCTACTGTACAGGTTTACTGAGAGACCTATTTTTCATTATATAATTAAAAGGGGTTACAAATAAATAAATACAATATGAGCTCCACAAAACTTTTTTAAGTTTGACTGTGGAGTCAGAACTCAGTCTCTATATATAAAACTTGTGGACTTGTATTATTTGTATGTGAAGTGTAGACAAAAGCAAAAGGTAGACTACTCAAGAATATCTATAAGGTACATTTTGTCTCGCAGAGAACATCCTGCTGGCAAAATGGTCTAGTAATTGTAATAAACTAAAACTTGTGAATTTCATTCAAGTTATGGTGATTCTAAGTAATATATTTTAATAACTAAGATATTTAACTAAAAGAATCACCCTGCGGCAATAGACAAAGCATATGTTGTGGGTGAATGACCTCTCTTCAAATATTTATTTTTAATTTATATTGTAACTAGTGAAATATGTAATAATTTTAATTTGATAAATGATAACAGGATTATGACCCACAACACAATCACAGCCATTGTAAAAGAATAAATTGGATTTTGTTACACCCATAAACATTTAAATATCACACTATAGGTATTAAGGCTTGTGATGTGGGTACTAGGCCACAAATATATATAATAGAGTCTATTAAATAGACAGATACATATAGATACTTAAATACATAGAGAGCCATGAGAACAAATATTTGTGATAAATAAATACACAAATAATGCTCTCGCCGGGATTCAACCCCGGAACCTCCAGCTTTGTAGGCAAGGTACCAACTAGACTACCGAGGCTGACAAGTAGTAATGTAATACTACTATAAGTTCTGCCAAAAAATCAGTAAAGATAGTGATTGTTAACTACACTGGACACAAAGTTAGTATACATAAGTGCACACTACTTTCTGCACTTATACTAACTTAGTAAGTTATGCAGTAGGTACTCTGCATAAATTAAATATGTACTAAGCATAGTCGAAGTAGAAGGCATATCATGGACAAAAAATAGAAAACACTGGTTGGAAGTGAAGACCCTAAAAAGTTTGATTTGCATGACTGCATTTGTGAGCCTTTTTAGTATAAGGTCTCTTTGTTGCTTACCAAAAAGGATGCTTAGACGCACCCATACATGTAATGTATAGATTCAAGGAAATTCCATCCTAATTTTAGTCAACAAAGTAGATACTTCTTACTAAAACTTGCATGTACAGTCACCAACCTTCTGTAGGGAGAGGGGATAGGAAAATAAGTAGTGTTGTGTCAGATTGATTTCATTTTCTAAGCCTATCTTTGCTGATACAATACAATTAGAATTTATTACATTATTTAAATTTAATCAGCACATCCTTTCGACACAAAGTGCTCCTCTATGTCCTTCCATCTGAGCCTGTCCCTTGACAAAATTATTATTAAAGTAAAATCATGAAGAGTTGTTGATTATTTTGAATTACCACCATTTCATTTGAGGAAATACCTAAATAATAATATATAATTTGGATAAAATGGGATTTTATACAACAATAATGCCTACAAGTGTGTAGTACAATACTTATTTACTACACTACTATTCTGCTTTACATACTTTTACATCCCACAATGTTGTAACAGATGTGCTTACCATAGAAAAAATCAACTGCGAAAGACTCTGGTTGTCACGGTCTGTCTGGTTGACTATGATACTTTTACATGTTATTGATCAGCAGAAGTTCATACTTGCCAACCTAAACAACAGTAATCATTATCAACATTCTATTTAATGAACTTAAGTAGCTGATCAAAGAGGGATGGCAAGTCATTGTCTCTTGTACACAATGTATTTTGTATGCCAGAATGTGTTAGAGCAATTAATTTCATTCAAAAATAAATTTTACACTAAAACTGGCCACATCCTAAGAAAATTAAATGCTCACAGAGGCCTATAAAAACGTCTCCTAAAACAAATAAAATTATAATGTCACTATTACTTAAAAAGTCATGTAGGAAAATGTTAGTTCAGGCGGCAGGAGGGTAAGTGTTTTAAATGATAATTTTCTACTGTTTTAGCAATTTGTCTACATGACTGCAAACATCTATTGTTAGAATTTGAATACAAATATAGAAACAAAGAAATGGCAAAGCTTAAATAGTTACCTAAGAGATCATTGACGAACAGACATGTCAATCACATCCTCCGACAAAACAAAAATAAACCTCTAAAACACTCCAAAGTTTAAATCTGACCGGCCCAAACTAGAGATAAGAAAGTGATCTAATTAACATCCCTGGCTATTTGCCAAATACCGTCATTTAGCTCCCACGGGCCCAAACAATAGTGAAAGGGGTTAATGACTATGATACATACTAGTTACACCTCAGGAAGTACTCCAAAGTATCCAATCACAACACTTCACCAGTAGTAAAGTTCTCTCAAAAACACGATTTATTTACACTCAGTTTCGCTAGAGCTTATCTGCATATAAAACGTGATTAATTAGCGAAATTATTATCCCAGGCTCGGGGATCAGCTGATCGCACGCGTCTATATTAATCAAGAGTACACGGCAAAGTAGGGCAAACATCTAGACTAGCGGCGTCCGACACGACTCGGTCGGCACGGCGCGCGGCCGCCCGACTGGCACGCCTCACGGCACGCTGAATCCCCACGACACAAAACACCACGCAACCGTGTTTACCATCAGCTCTACGTGCTCCGCAATCCAAAAACTGTCAATCTGACATCATCAAAACACCAAATTCGCAACGTGAGAACTGCGATATGAGCTAACAACAAAGACATGTCAACTCGTTCGAACTGAACGTAAAACTATAGTTACCTCGGCGGCCCTTGGCGATTTTTGCGTTTGTTGTTCATATCTCCTTCGCCCGACTGCCCCGGCGGGTAGGCACCTTCTCGTCTGCGCGTAGGGACCGGAATTTTGGCTAATTAATATCACTTCTTTTACAACACAGTCCTTTCAACTTTCGCGGATGCACAAAACTGCAGTTGAAACTAGGAGTTAGCACTCGAAAGGAGACAACAAGGATTCATCGAATTCACTAATGTTGGTTTACATTTGCCAACAAATATAAATTAAAATATATTTGAGTACAAAATCGCGGTTCGATTTATTCTCGGGAACTAATCCCGAAAAATAAACGGGTTGGCAGATTTCTCGTGCCTGCAATCAGCGCAGGAATACAACATGGCGCTGTGACGTATATCAAACGAAT